>JAOQML010119371.1:0-21050 GCA_027568935.1 Erythroxylum urbanii
AAATCACTAATGTTAATTAAATTCAAAAGTTACTAAAAATATTTGATTTAATAATTTAGACCTTTATCATAATATTTTTACAATATTATTAGCTGATGTTATGATCATTTAATATTTTGTTGAGTATGGAAACTTATAAATTGAGTCATCTATGTATGAATATTAAATTTTAATAATAAAAACATTCTTTTTTTTTACTTCGCCCAGGGCCTATAAAATGCTAGGAACGCCCTACACACACCCCAAGTTTCACCTACCGCATCCCATTAATAACACTTAGAGCAATGCTAGTGTCAATCTGACGAGCACTTAACTTCATAAAGAATCGCTCAGTTACAAAGCTAAATCTATGAAATGCAAGACAACACAAAATACAAATTGAAAGGTTTCAGGACATAGCCCAAACGTCTACCTCCACTTTAATCATTAATTAATAAAAGTAAAAATGCAAATAAATATATTCTGATTTTGTTTTAAGATAGTATCATCATCAGTATTGAAAATTTGTTGATTGATTACCCGATACAAGATAAGGCACCAAGAAGCTGAGTAACTAGATCCAAAAGGAGATTATACAGATCAACCAAGGAGGGTTACTCCACCTGGCTTACCGCCTTAAAACAAGAACATATTAAAAAGAGTATCGTCTACAAAATCATGCTATGGATCTCAATTTTTTCTAATTCCCTTCGGATGCTTTTTACATTGTTGATGATCGTTCAAATTATCATACTACTATTATCCAGATCCCGAAGCAACTACCAGCAGTAGAGTTTGAAAAGTTGATGCCTACTAAATGGATCACCAACTATCAAAAGGTGTTCCACGCGCCTCAACAGGTGAAGCAGATAAGTTAGCAAACTCATCTTAAAATCTTGAGCTACCAACCGCAGGATTAACTATCAACATTAATTAGCCAGTCAAAAACAAAATTTCCCAACCTAAACCACAACTTCTCTGCATACAAATAATCATCTTGTTAATATATTTATGCCCTAGTTTAATTAATAACAATACTAACGCAAGTTATCGACAAGTTAGCGGCGGTATGAAATACGCTCTCAGGGTCATGCTTTGAATCATCGTCCAGAGGTGAGCAAGCGGAGATGCCCTGCGACTTGGCCTTCTTCATCCGGTGTAAATTGTTGCCTCTAAATTATTAGGTTATTATGGGTAGAGAACACAACCCATATAGAATAACGATTAAAGGAAGCTTGAGGAAGAAGATGATGCATCTAGATAGAAAATTTCTCAACTTGGCCAGATGGTTATGACACAAGAGGACAATCACCCCCAGAATTCCTCTGTTCTCCTAACCCTAACTAGGAAAAAACAAAAGCTTTGATACGCAACCTCAGAGGTCGTTTAATATTATAAATTACAAACAGGAACACCTTGTGAACATTCTAGTATATAATCTATCATAATGGCATGGTAACTATATCACCTTCACTTTCCAACATGGCATCATAAGTAAAATAAAAAATAACACATTATCTAAAATTCAAAATTTCCTCGTATCAGACTATAAACCATTATTTATAATGTAGCATTTCATATGGATACATTGTCAGCCTATCAAAACTCACAATTTAGTTTACAAAATGTGCTACATAAATGAGAAAATAAACCAAAAACTAAAAACTAATCTTCTGTCCCCAGCTGACCGACCTTTGAGTCATAACTTGAACCAAAATGTAGTCTTAGCAGCTAGTCGTCGCTCTATCTCAAACCTGAAATTGTCAACGTTGCAATTTTGAATGAGTTTTGTGAACTCAGTTGAGGTAACCATCATTGACAATTCACTCAATTCATACAACACCTTATCACACATCTTTACATTTTGCAAGAAATATCACATATCACATTCTCATTCAAATACAAGGTACCAAAACATTTTAATAAGTCAAACACACGTATTAAAATGTATATGCAATACTCATCAGACTCACTTTCACTTATTATTGTTGTTGATGTGACCAAGTGTCTTTTTACTAACCCATATCCCTTGTGGATACCGAGTTGTATCAGATAATGTCCCATATCTCTTAGTAGATACTGGGTACTTTCACAACTAAGCCTGAGGCTCTAATTATAGTATGAGCTTTAAGCTCTTTACACTGGCAACTCTTGTCACAACTGCCTTTATCTTTCATGCATTCATGTAATAGAATGCTTCACATTTTCATATTCTCAATCAATGACATGATTTCATATTCACATTCAGAACACATTTATCATTGGACCTTATTCCAGCATTCAACAAGATTGTTGAGTAACATTTATTTCATCCAATTCATATACAAGGAGCACTTCAATATCACATTCATCAAATCAGAATCTTCAGACTTTCATGTTCGGAATCAGTATAATCAATCACACATTCATAAGATAATTTAAGCATCATCAAAACAAAAAATTTCAAGTGAGACAGTCTAGGTTACTCACAATTGCTCCCTTTTTGCTTAATGCCTTAAAGTTCCAGTAATATTTGGAAGTGGTCACTCTACTTGCTCTTCTATATATAATCAAATACATTTATATGTCACTCATGTGTATTTTTATGAGAATAATCTGTCATAAATACATTTATGAATATATTATGTCACATGATTGTTCAATGACATTTTCTCAGGTATGTTTCTTTAATACTCTTTATAATCAATTTCAACAAGTTCCAAACATTATTTTAATCCTTAATACCCTTTTATTCACTTTAATCCCTTTAGTCAACATCAATTAAATTCATTTAAGAGCTTATTTAATCTTACATACTTCATATGGTAACATTCTTACTTGAATAAGGTTGAAAAACATCCAAAAAGATCACTCTTTGATAAAGCCTCTCGGGTCATGATCATGGTTGTGCACGATCATGACTTTCTTCCTTCATCAGCAGAGCTGCAATCGTGCTGATGCAAGATCGTCACTTCCTTTATGTTTCAGCAAAGTCGCGATCGTGCAAATGTACGATTGTGATCTGCTGTGTTTTCTTCCTTCTTTCTTGTCATTTTTGACATAGAATTAGACGTTTTTAAGCAACACTTTCTTCTAATCAAAAGTTCCTATATGTATTAAGTTTCTAATGACATCGAAATCAGACATTTTAGTTCACTATTTTATAATCAAAATACTTCATACTATTTCTTATACCTCAATGGAACACAACTTTCAACTTCAAGACAAATTTCAAGATTCTTAAGGACATATTTCAAATTCAATTCCTTCACAAAAAATGTATCCATATGTCTCTAGTTTAATCTAAATCAATAATAAACTCATTTGGAAATCTACAGATCAAAATATAGCTAAAACACTGAAGCATGCTCAATGAAATCATTCTAGTTATAAATATTCCAGCACACTCACCATTTCATCCTAAATTTATCACTCAATCTTTTCTGAATAAATTCCAATGTTTGTAAATTTTCATGGAGAGGAATAAAAATGTGTTATGAATCTATTGGTTAAAGTTTCAAATCATTTGGAGGTTGGATAAAAAAGTTATAGCCAAAAGACTCAAAGTTGTGCAGTAAAAAGACACTAGTGCATATGCAGACTCCAAACACCAAAATCAGACACGTAAACCATCACCTTCTTCTTCCTCTCTCTACTGCAATTTTGTTTTCAACAATTCTTAACCTATTTTTCATATCTTTATACCGTTAACAACTTATCTCAACTAAAACAATTCAAAAATCCAAGATTCAAAATTAAACATAAAAAACCTATATCATTCACGCAAATGACAAGCTTTTCGCCATTTTCATTTTCTATATTTTTCTTTCATCTTCAACAACACTTTCACTTCATCTAACTCCTTTATATATCAAGATCTCACCAAATCCTTATTCCACTCATGCATGCATTCATTCATAAATACTCATTTTAGTTCATCTCAAAACACCCAAGTGATTTACGTACATCAACAGTGAAAACAGAGTATATTTATATATCAACTTGCATGAATTTCTGCACTTTCATTTTACTCCAATATCACAAGCATTTCAGTCCAATTCAAACATTATCAAAAATCCATTCACGGTATCAAAAAGCTTAAAACTCAACTTACTTGATTTAGCTAAATTTTCAGCAATGCAAACTTCGGTAAATGGATGAACAATGAGATTTTAACAACAGTCAAACTCTCTCTATGGACTGCAATTCTTACTTTGATGTAAGAATCAATAGCCAAGTTCTCAAACATAAATCACAACCTGTTCGGTGTGTATAACAAAGGAAGATAATTTCAGTGTTTTTGGTAATGAACAAAACCAAACGAAGAGTAAACTCCAGCTGCAGAATCCTCCTTCCTAAACACGTAACTACGTGTATTACTTTTTCACTACCACGTGTCCCTATTGCATGTAGTGTATTGTCACTATTTCACTAGTCCACATGTCACACTATCATTTGTCCATAATTTGATATTTTTCCTAGTTCAAAAATACTCCAAAATTTTGGAAATTCTCTAAAATTCACCAAAAATTCTGAAATAATATTAATAGTCTCCAAATCAATTTTTAATACACTCCAATTTAATATTTAAGACACTTAGAACTCACGATTCCCATTCATAATTTAATTTTACCCGAACAATGTCAATGAATGCATGTACAACCATATTAATGTGCAAAAATCAATATTCTCGTGTATGTGTACACCACATTATGCATAAACATGAATTATACTTCCTAATTTCTCAGTAACCTCTTATAAACACTATTTTAACCTTATTCTAAGTAAAAGGATGTTACAACTCTCCCCTCCTAAAAGGAATTTCGTCCTCAAAATTCTTACCTGATGGTTTGAATAGGAAGGGATATTGTTTCCTCATATGATCCTCTGTTTCCCAAGTTGCTTCCTCAGTCGAGTGATTTCTCCAAAGGACCTTCACCATTGGAATTACTCTGTTTCTCGGCTGCTTTGTCTTATAACCCATTATTTGTACTGGCTCTTCAACATAACTTAGATTACTAGCAACCTCAATATCTTGAGCCGATAATATATGTGTTGGATCAGATTTGTATCTTCTTAACATGCCCATATGAAACACATTATACAACTGAGATATCTCATTAGGCAAAGCTAACTTATATGCCAAAGGTCGTATCCTCTCAAAGATTTCATAAGTACCAATGTACCTAAGGCCCAATTTTCCCTGTTTACCAAACCTCAGCACTCATTGCCAAGGCGACACTCTCAGAAACACTCTGTCTCCCACATTGTATTCCATATCCGTTTTGAGCTGATCTATATAGCTTTTCTGTCTATCTTGAGTCACTTTAATTCGGCTTCTGATCAAGTTCACCTTATCCAAAGAGTCTTATACCAGTTCCAGACCTTCAATCATTCTTAAACTCTCTTTATCCCAATATAGAGGTGATCGACACTTCCTGGCATACAATGCCTCATACGGTGCCATCCCGATACTACTGTGATAATGATTGTTAAATGCAAACTCAATCAATGCTATGTATTGATCCCATGCTCCTTAAAACTATAATACACATGCTCTGAGCATATCCTCAATAGTTTGGATTGTTCTCTCACTCTGTCCATCTGTTTGAAGATGAAATGCAGTACTGAAGTTCAACTTTGTATCCAAAATTGCCTGCAAACTCTTCCAGAATCTCAAAGTAAATCTAGGATCCCTATCTGATACAATGGACACTGGAACACCATGCAATCTAACCACTTTATTCACATAACTCCGAGCTAACTGGTCTAGTGAGTTATTCTCCCTCACTAATAAGAAATGGGCCGACTTAGTTAATTGGTCCACTACAACCCATATAGCATCATTTTGCCTCAAAGTCTTAGGCAAACTTATAATAAAATCCATAATGATTCGTTCTCATTTCCACTCTGGAATAGGCAACGAATATAGCTTCCCAACTAGAGCCTGATGTTTAGCCTTAACCTACTGGCATGTTATACATTTAGAAACAAAATCAGCTGCTTGCTTTTTCATTCCAGGCCACCAGAAATGTTATTTCAGTGTGTCATACATCTTAGGGGTATCAGGAAGCATAACATAAATGACCATATGAGCTTCCTCTAAGATTTTCTTCCTCAGAACATCTACATTAGGCATGCATAATCTCTGGTTTAACCATAATGTTTCGTCCCTCAATTCAAATTCAGACTTAGGATTCATCTTAACTTTTTCTATCAGTTTCACCATGTCAGGGTCTTTGCTCCGAACCCTTTTTATTATATCATGTAACATTGGCCTCAGTTTTAATGTGGCTATTAATGCGTCATTATGCTTAAGATTCAACTCCACATTCAAAGCTCTCAATTGAATTAAGTTTGGTAACCTCAATAACTAAATTTGAGCTACACAAGTATTCGACTTTCTGCTCAAAGCATCAGCCACCATATTGGCTTTTCCTAGATGATATTCAATTGTAAAGTCATAATCTTTCAACAACTCTACCCATCTCTTTTGTCTCATGTTCAGTTCTTTCTGACTTAATAGATACCTCAAACTCTTGTGATCAGTGTATATCTGGAATGTCTCTCCATATAGATAGTGTCTCCGTATCTTTAGAGCAAAAACAACTGCGGCTAGCTCTAAATCATGTACTGGATAGTTAATCTCATGAGACCTTAGTTGTCTCGATATATCACCTTGCCATTCTGCATCAATACAGATCTCAATCCTTGATGCAAAGCATCACTGTATACTATATATCCACCAGTTCCTAATGGTATAGCTAACACCGGTGCAGTAGTCAACCGATGTTTCAACTCCTAAAAACTCTTCTGACAGTCATCACCCCATCTAAATGCTACATTCTTTCTCAGAAGTTTTGTCAGTGGGGCTGAAATCAACAAGAACCTCTCGATAAACCTCTGGTAATATCTAGCTAATCCTAGGAAGCTTCAGATTTTTGGTACATTCCTCGGAGCTTCCTAATTCATCACTACCTCTATCTTCATTGTATCCATTTACATGCCTTATCCAGATACTATATAAATACTACTTGACCTAGCCAGAATTCACACTTACTGAATTTAGCATACAGTTGTTTCTCCCTCATAATCTGTAAAATCACTCTTAGATGCTCATCATGTTCTTCTATGCTCTTTGAATACACAAGTATGTCATCATTGAACACAATTACAAATCTATCCAGATAGGGCTAAAATACCTTATTTATCAAGGCCATAAATGCAACTAGGTCATTAGTTAACCCGAACGACATTACTAAAAACTTGAAATGCCAATACCTGCTTCTGAATGCACTCTTCGGTACATCAACCTTTGCAATCTTCAACTGATAGTACCCAGATCTCAAATCTAACTTGGTAAACACCTGAGCTCCTTGCAATTGATCAAATAAGTTATCAATTCTAGGCAACGAGTACTTGTTCTTTATTGTGACCCTATTCAGCTACCTCTAATCGATGCACAGTCTCAGGGTTCCATCTTTCTTCTTTACAAATAGAACTGGAGCTCCCTAAGGTGAAACACTGGGTTTAATAAAAACTTTTTCTAGCAACTCCTATAGTTAAGCCTTTAACTCCTTTAGTTCTATAGGTGCGATCCTATATGGAGGAATAGATATAGGAGCAGCACCTGGAACCAAGTTAATTGTGAACTCTATTTCTCGATTTGGAGGTAAACTAGACAATTCAGCAGGAAACACATCCAAGAATTCCCTAACAATAGGAATGTCTTGTACTTTCTGCTCAACTCGTGTATCAATAACGTGGGCTAGATAAGCCTCACATCTACCTTACATCATCCTCAAGACACTCGTAAATGAGATCAGCCTGGCTGGCACTGCTTGACTAATACCTCTGAAAATTACTTTCGGCTGATTAGGAGATTCCAATACTACCTCCTTAGTGTAGCAGTTCATGATAACCCTATGAGCAGCAAGCCAATCCATGCCTAGAATGACATCTATCTCCCTTAACTATAATATAATCAAGTCTGCTTTTAATTTTGCCTGATCAACTCTAATCAAACACCTCTTGCAGACTTCCCTAGTTATGGTGGTACTACCTATTGGTGTAGTCACCTCCAATCTATGTTTCAATTACTCTCTATCATAATGCAACTTACATGCCAGATGCGGTGCAATAAATGAATGCGTAGATCCAGGATCTAGCAATGCAAATACTTCATAATCAAAGATAAGCAACTCACCTGCAACGACATCCAAAGAGTCCTGAGCTTCCTGTCTGGTCATAGCGTATACTCGGGCCTAAAACAGGGATCTGTTGCTCCGAACCTCAGTCTTGACAGAAGGACTTCCAAAACTCACTCAGCCTCAGCCTCAGTCTCTCTATCCAACCCCATTAGCTCGACTATACAAAACGATAGTCTCACTTAGTGATCCTCCTCTCATACCAGACTGTGCTCCAATTGTAACAGGACAATCCTTAACCTCATGATCAAATGAGCCACATCTAAGGTAAGCTCCAGACAATCTCCAGCACTCATCATTGTGCTTTTTCTCACAGTACTCACAATTGGGTATCTGACCCAACAGTGCACCTCTTTCACTACCAAATTGTACAAAATTACCCCTCTATCTAAACCTCGACTGTTTTGATCCAACCGGTGGTTGAAATGGTCTATTCTGGTTCTTACTGAACTTCCTTCCATAACTACTCTGAACTTCACTGGGCCTCTTCTTAGACTCTTGTCTATGTTCTCTCTGATAATCTCTCATCAATTGTTCTATTCGGATCGAGGCTACTCTGAGCTCAGAAAAACTACTTAGGTTGGTGATTGTTAGCCTTGTCTGAATTTCCATGTTTAATCCATCTTCAAATCTCCTGCACTTATCTTCCTTAGAGGAATCAAGGCAGTTGCATAACCCATCAGTTTATTAAATCCGATCTCATAAACTGCTACTGACATTCTGCCCTATTTTAGATTCATAAATTCCTTCATCTTTCTGTCCAGGTAGATTTTGGGCATGTAATTTTTCCTGAAGGCAATCAGAAAGTCTCCTCAATTCAAATTGCAAGGTCTGGTGGTATTGCCTGGAATAGTCTTCCAACATTGATATGCTAGACCTTGTAGTAGTAAGACCGTATAATCAAATGTCTCATTAGCTTCACAGTCCATTTGATCAAATACTTGCTCAGTCCTCTTTAACCATCCCTTGACCTCTGCAGGGTCTGTACTTCCGTAGAAGTCCACAGCCCCCTGCTTTCGTAGCCTATTGTACCTCCTCTCCCTTCTTTCGGGAACTTTTGGAGGCATTCCCTCAGGTTGAGGCACAGAAGACTCTCTGCTGGCTCTTATTGATCCTAAGTCAGCTGAGTGTCCTTCCTGATCACCTACGTTGGATGATCTATCATAAACAATAACTCCAATTATCATCCACATTTCTCACTATGTTTCATGTTTAACATTTCTATATGTCCCTATGGATGCCAACCTTGCTCTGATACCAAAATGTAACACCCCACTACCATAAATAACATACTAAAACACCCTGTGGACATTCAGTATCTAATCTATAATAATGGCATTTTAGAGAAAACACATATTCAAATTAATCATGGAATCAACTATTATACTGAAAAGTCACCAAATTTTAAAACCAACTGCATTCCTCATTTCATTTCATAAAAACTAAACTTACATTGTAGCTTTACAAAACCATCCGAATATATACAATGTCAAATCCCTATACATAACACACTGCTTGAAAGAGGATTTGCACATAAACTAGTAACTAATCATTTAGTCTCAGCTGACCGACCTTTGAGTCATTTCTTGACAAAAGTACAAGAATTAGTCTTCTCGTAGAGTTTGTCTATCCCTAATATCCTCTCTCGGACCTAAAATATCAACGTTGTAATTTTGGTAAATTTTGTGAACTCAATGATATAACCATTCTCGATGGTGCACCCAATTTATACCACATATCAAATCATATAAGCACTTAATTCACAACATTCCATTTAACAATTTGCACCACATACAATATAATGCACATATCCCAATCTCATTTAAGTACATATTCACACTATAATTCAATTAGTCAATTACACTTAATAAACATATATGCAATGTTCATGTGACCCACTTTCAATTATTATGTTGTTATGTCTGAGTGCCTAAACTGTCCCGTATCCATTGTAGATACTAGGCTCATTGATACTGTCCGTTACCCACTGCAACTACAGGGCTTATTGTATACATCGAGCCTTTGGCTCTATACCACATTTTGAAGCTTTAAGCTCATTTTCGGTGGCTTCTCATGTCACAACTATCATTATCTGATCGTGCATTCATGTATGAAATGCATCTCATTCATATTCAATCAATTATATTTTCAATCACATATTTAGTCCTATATACATATATCATCGGGCCTTAGTCCGACATTCAACAAACATATTGAGTAACACATATTTCACCAAACTCACTTTCAAGGAACACTTTAATATCATATTCATCAATCAGAATCTTTGGACCTTCATGTTTAGAATCAGTACAAACAATTCATTCCACATTCATTACAGAATCTATAGCAAATAAATATTAGGTGAGACCAGCTAGATTACTCACAAATTGCTCTAGAAAGCTATTGCCTTGAAGTCCCGACGATGTCTGGATGATGGCGCTCTAAATGCTCCTCTATATCATGCAAAACACATTTACACATATCACAATTTTGCATAATGGTATAAGTATTTAGTTATGCACGTCTATGTATATGAAATATGTACAATGCATATTCATGACAATTCTGGGTTCCTTATCATCATTCTAGCCACAATACTCATTCATATATCAATACTCAATTGATCAGTCCATATTTGTCTAAAAACACTTTCGGGTCCACTTTGTATGATTATTATCATAGGAAAATGGTGTATTTCTGTAACACTTTCTCCTAGAAAATTGTTCCTCTGTGCCTTAAGTTTCTAATGACTCCAATATCATTCAATTTGGTTCATTGTTGTATGAGTTATGCTCAAAAATACTGTAGACTAAGTACATTTGAAATTTAGCTAGTGCAAGATCATGCTGTCAAATTGTACAACTCATATCCCTCAATTAAATATCCCAAAATTACAAAATTTATACGGACTGAAATCTAAGAGAATAACTACAACTTTTGTGAAAACACTTTTGTCTGATTCGGCCTACATCAATACAGTTTATTCGGTAACAACAAGATATGATATCTGTCTCGGGTAGTGCTATAGCTAAAGCCAAGACTCAATTTCAAGCTAGATTTTGAAATTCTTAGAGAAAGAATTAAAATTCCAAGAAAGTTATATAAATATGTCTCTAGTTTAATCAGAATTGAGAATTAACTCATTTGGAAATCTATAGAGCAAGATATAAGCAAAATATCGAAGCATGTTCAATGAAAATATTCCAGTTCATAATATTCCAGCACACCTTAACATTTTCATCCTAAACTCATCAATCAATCGCTTCCAATTTAATTCAAATGGCTATAAATTTTGGTGGAGATAAAGAAAAATGCATTATGAATTCTTTGGTTTAAATCTCATGTCATTTGGAAGTCACGAGAAGAAGTTATAACAAAAAGAGTGAAGTATGTTCAATTTCGGAAAACCTTCAGGTGCACAATCGTGCACTCATTATTTTCCAGATTTTGTAGCACTTCTTCTCTTCTTCTTCTATCATTTTTTTTCCAAATTTCACCCTCCTATCTTATTCAACTAACACATAAATCATCTTTTCTACTCCCTTTTTAGTTCAACATAACACAACAAATCAAAATCTAGGATTCAACATAAACATAAAAAATCTTATCCTCACTCACGCATATTTCCATTTTCTGCATTTTCATTTTCTGTATCTTTCTTCCATCTTCAACAAAATTTTCACTTCATCTAACTCCTCTCTATATCAAGATCTCACCAAAACCTCATTCCACTCATGCATGTATTCATTCATAAATACTCATTTCAGTTCATCTTAAAACACCCAAGTGATTTATGTACATCAACAGCGAAAATAGAGTATATTTATATATCAACTTGCATGAATTTATGCACTTTCATCTTACTCCAATTGCACATGCATTTCAGTCCGATTCAAACATTATCAAAAAGCCATTCATGGTATCACAAAGCTTAAAACTCAACTTACTTGATTTAGTTAAATTTCCAGCAATGCAAACTTCGGTAAATGGATGAACAATAAGATTTTAACCACAATCAAACTCTCTCTATGGACTGCAATTTTTACTTTGATGTAAGAATCAATAGCCAAGTTCTCAAACATAAATCACAAGATGTTCGATGTGTATGACAAAGGAAGATAGTTTCAGTGTTTTTTGGTAATGAACAAAACCAAATAAAGAGTGAACTCCAGCTACAAAATCTTCCTTCCTAAACATGTAACTACATGTATTACTTTTTCACTGCCACATGCCCCCATTGCATATAGTGTATTTGTCATTATTTCACTAGTCCACATGTCATACTATCATTGGTCCATAATTTAGTATTTTTCCTAGTCTAAAAATACTCCAAAATTTTGGAAATTCACTAAAAATTCTGAAATAATATTAATAGTCCCCAAATCAATTTTTAATACACTCCAATTTAATATTCAAGACAATTGGAATTCACGATTCCCATTCATAAATCAAATTTACCCAGAAAATATCAATGAATGCATGTACAACCATATTAATGTGCAAAAATCAATATTCTCATGTATGTGTATGCCACATTATGCATAAGCATGAATTATACTTCCTAATTTCTCAGTAACCTTTTATAAACACTATTTTAACCTTATCCTAAGTAATAGGATGTTACATAATAGATCACAAAAGTCTTAAATTTTTATTAGAGTAGAGGGTGTCGACCAAAGTTGATTGGTTATGACTTTGAACTGGTATACGAAGTGGCAAGGAAAACACAACAACTAACACTATGTCTAGAATCTCCAATTGTGAGATACAATCACTAATTGTGTCCCATTTTCAGTAACACTAATGGAGGAAATCAAGGATGGTTAAAGCAAGGATGCAACCATCAAAGATTTAATCAATAAACTGGAAAAATAGGAGGTGCAGTCTGGGAATTATGAATGAAAAAATGACATGTTCGATAGAAAGGTAGGATGATAATCGGAGGTGACAAAGGATTAAGAAGAAAAATTATTTCCATAGCTCACAATAACACCAAAGGAGGGCACTTGAGTGTATTTATCACTATTAAACGAATTTAGAACCTGTTTCACTAGAAGCAATTGGTGAATCAAAGAAACTAAAGTTGAAAATTTTGAAGTATAGAATAGTGTATTGATTGTTAATGATCAATGCTAACCTTTTGCTGTATTATACATGGTTGGAGATAAGCTGAATCTATCTAAATATGATACAACTAAACTACATTATTAGATAATGCATGATTTAATTTGATCTACGAAGATGAGATGTTGGGTAATGCTTATCTAGACTAAGATGATATTACAACTGAAAGATTAGGAGGATGAGTTGTTATCAACCCCTCATAAGCTAATGTTTGAAAGAACATTGAGCTTGTGGCATAATAATAAAAAAGGAGTATAACCTAATGGTTTTTTGAGAATGTCAACAAGTTGGTGGGAGACTGATATATAATGTATGAACAGAGATTTCTTTCCCATCAAATCATGTAAAAAGTGTATATTAATTTCACTATGTTTGGTACGAGCATGAGAGACAAGATCTGTAACAAGAAAGGTAGTCTCGATGTTGTCATAATATAAAAGTCTTTTGATGTTAGGGAAGCCAAGTTAACCAAGTAGAGAATTAAGCTTACATAATTCAGCAACAACTAAAGCAATGTTCATATATTCTGCTTCAGTACTAGATTTGGCCATAGTAAATTCTTTCTTAAGACTCAAAGAAATTAAGGAGGATCCAAAGAAAATATAATAACCAGATGTAGATCTGTGATTATCAGGACACTCAGCCCAATCAGCATAAGAGTAAGCAGTGATGGTTAAGGTAGAAGGTTTACTTAAATGTAGACCATAAGATGGGGTAGAGCGAAGATACTGAAGGATGCATTTAACCGTTATCTAATAAACATCAATGGGATAGTGCAAGAATTGTGAAACTTTGTTAATAACAAATTGGATATTTAGTCTAGTGCAAAAAAGGTATTAAAGTGCTCCAAAAGTACTATGGTATTCAGTAGGATTAGAAAGAGGAAGAACATGGTTTTTGGAAAGCGGTAGAGAGGGGGTAATGGGTGTGGAGATAGGTTTTGAGGAGTTAAGGTGTGTGCAATGGAGGAGGTCACGAGTATATTTATACTATATGAGTAGAATGCCAGTGGGTGTAGAGGTTACTTCGATGCCCAAAATGAAGAGGACCTAGATCTTTTATGGTGAAAGTAGAGTGAAGAGAATAAATGTTGATTTTTAGGATTAGAAAGAGGAAGAACATGGTTTTTGGAAAGCGGTAGAGAGGGGGTAATGGGTGTGGAGATAGGTTTTGAGGAGTTAAGGTGTGTGCAATGGAGGAGGTCACGAGTATATTTATACTATATGAGTAGAATGCCAGTGGGTGTAGAGGTTACTTCGATGCCCAAAATGAAGAGGACCTAGATCTTTTATGGTGAAAGTAGAGTGAAGAGAATAAATGTTGATTTGAATAAATGGTTGTGAAGAACTAGTCACCAAGATATCATCCACATAGAAAAGAAGAAAATTGGTGTGAGTGGAGGTGGAGTGAATAAAGAGAGACGTATTAACTTTGAAGGAAGTAAACCCAAGATTAGCGAGTTTGTGAGCTTTAGGGGCTTGCTTGAGACCATAAGGAGCTTTGTGTAGGTGACGCATATAATTAATATGATGAGGATCAGTAAAACCAAGTGGTTGTTGCATAAAGCCAGGTTCTTTTAAGTTGCCAAGAAGAAAAACATTGTTGACATCAAGTTGACGGATGGACCAATTTTTAGCTAAGGCAAGAATAAGAATGAGACAATTAGACTAAAGGCGTTAGTATAATAAAGACTAGGTGATTGATGATAGTATTTTGTGACTAGGAGGGCTTTATAGCAATCTAGGGAACCATCAGAGTTAAGCTTTGTATAAAATACCTACTTACACTTGACAATATTTGCACCTAGAGGAGGGGGATAAGGGATCAAGTGTTTTCGTGATGGAGAGCTTTGAACTCATCAAACATGGCTTGTCACCTATGAGAAAATTTGTTTGCGTGAGTGAAAGAAGTAAGATTTGGATCAAGAGATGGAGGAACAGTGGGGTGTGGTAAGTAATATGGTCAAGAAAAGTTTTTAAATGTCAAGTGTTGTCTCGAGCGTGAGTGACCATTGGATGTGTAAAGGAGGATGATGATCGAGGAATAGGTATAATAGATAGAGGAGAAGGTACTGGAAGTATAGGTGAGGAAGAAGTAGTGGAGACTGGTGAGAAGGGAGAATTAGATAATGGTGGAGAAGCAGGTGACAATTGAATTTGTAATGGTAAAGAGATAGAGGTGGTTGAAAAGAAGGAGGAGTTTAGGCAGAATGGAAGAAATTGACTTGCAAGAAATTGAACATGTTAGGAAAGATAAATTTTATTGGTGGAGGGATCAAAGAATTTATATCCTTTATAATTGGAGCTATAATAGAGGAATACATAGGGGATGGATTTATGTGTGAGTTTATCAGGTCGAATGTGAGTAAGAAAAGGATAACATAAGCACCAAAAAACACGAAGATGAATAAGATTGAGAGAATATTTGAATAATAGTTCATAAGGAGGTTCAAAATGTAAGATAGATGATGGTAACAGATTTATAAGGTAAACAACATTAGAAAAGGTTTCATACCAAAATCTTTTTGGAAGAAAGTTACGAACAAGAAAAGTGATATCTGTTTTAGTTATGTGATAAATTTTATGTTCAGCAGCACCATTTTGTTATGAGGTATAAGGACAAGAAATACGAAAAGAAATGACATGAGTGTGGAGAAACATAGCAACGATCCTTCAATGAGTTCAAAAGCTCCATCATATTGAAACATTTTAATTTTTGTTGAGAATAAGTTTTCAGCTGTGGTTTTGCAAAATTAAGAATTTTGTAATGCTTGAGACTATTTTGATCAAGACGTTGATGCTGTGGGTATGAAGAAGTACGCTCAGTAGTACAAACCATAGGATTTGTAAAATTGACTGAAACCTTGAGAGGTAAAGATTATTGTGGATGTTTCTCGCAAACAGTGGAATTTGGTGGAAAGGTCCTTCACATCATAACCAGCGGGATTGAATTCAATTAAACAGAAATTGTCTTTAACAAAATTGAGTAACAAAAAGTAAATTTACTGTAAGGTTAGGTAAAATGAGAATATTATTTAAATGAAATGGTCGAAGATTTGACTGGAAAGATAAGGATCCTTTAGAAGTAATGGGTAGAGGAGTACTATCACCAATAACTACTTGATCAGTAATGTGATAGGGTTAAACAAAGTCGAGAATATTAGTTTTGGGTGTTATATGAGAGGAAGCACCAATATTTGGAAGCCATTCGGTGACTTCAATAAGGGTGCAGGTAGAGGAAGGTGGCGAAGGGGAAATGTTTGATGCAATAAAGGTTGGTTGAAGTTGGGATAGGTCAAGGGAAGGATTGGTTTTTATATTGCATATAGCAAAAACAACAAGTGGTAGCTATATGTCAAATTTTTTTGTAAATTTTACATTTGGGAGACTAAGGAGAGGATTTAGGTTGGTAACTATAATTGGATTGGTTAATTAGGTTAGACCATAGGAATTGGGCGTTGGAATTGTAGGATAGGCCGATGGATAGATTGATATTGGGCAAGCCCAGAGAAATAGTTAAAAGGCCTAGCCCAGGTGGATTGGAAAAGATACCTATTTTGTTTGTGGGTGCCAAGATGCCTTAGGTTGTGCATGTTATGCTTGGAGAAGACAGACCATTTATCGCCACCGTAAGTGGAGAATAGAGAGCCACGTTAAGCCGAAAATGCCGTTCTTGGTGGGGTTTAATAGAGAGATAGCAGACATTTTTCATGGAATAGCAATTTATCGTTGAGTTCAAAAAAAGAGGGAGGTGAGTCGTGGTTCTCCTTGGTGGTGATGAATGACTTATACTCTAGTGGAAGGCCATTGATGGTGAAGAAACTAGATCAACTGACGAGATTGGGTCACCAATCACTACTAGTTCTTCAACTATAGTGGCAATGATCGTCAGGTATTCAATAATGGTGGAATCGGCCTTTTTGGTGGAGTGAAGAGGCCAAAAAAGAGGGATTTTAAAGCTATGATTTATTAAAGAAAATGGGTTTCTAGTGCTATCTAGAGACTCTAAGTAGTGTCACATTTAAGAGCAAGGGAGGCCATGGTAGAGGTAAGTGTGACGATGAGGCAAATGTACACTAATTTGTCTTATTTTTGCCATTCCAGAAAATCTGTGGAAGGAGAGGATGTATCAACATTTGAGACGTGATGCTTTAATGGTGGAGTAATGGAGCTGTCAACAAAGTCAGTTAAGTCATAGATATGTAATATGACTTGAACTTGATTTCGCCAGATGAGGTAATTGTGGTTGTCAAGTGTCATAGTGATAAAGTTTGTGATATTGGTAATTGGTAATAAGGTGTTGAGAGATTGCATTGTGAGTTTAGCAATTGGTAATTGTGATTATTAACTATAGCAGTGTAGTAAACTATGTGTATGGATAGTAGATGTAGTAGAGGGGAAAAAATGAGAGACTTAGCTCAAGCGGGCTCTGATACCATGAAAGAAACTAAAGTTGAAAATTTTGAAGTATAGAATAGTGTATTTTGATGATCAATATTGTAAAAACTTTTTTTATATTTATATATGATTGGAGATAAGCTGAATCTATTTAAATATGATACAATTTGAACTGCATTATTAGATAATGTATGATTTAATTTAATCTAAAAAGATGAGATGATGTGTAATGCTTATCTAGACTAAGATTATATTACAACTGAAAGATTAGGAGGATGAGTTGTAATCAATTGGCAAGGGATGTTCGATGCTACTTATCGAATTACATTACATGCCAACAAAGTAAATATAACCATTCAGCATATTTGGGGTTACTACTGATAAACAATAATCTTCTTTTGACAGAGAATAATCTTCTCCATTAATCAAGACATAATTGAGATTGATTCTCTCTACAATCATTGACTCCTAAATTGTTGTAATTTTTATTTATTATTAATTTTATTTCCTTTTAGATTATAGAATAAATTTGCCAGTAATGTGTATATGTGTACTCTTATAAGCTTATGAAAAATACAACAATTATTCTTGGTAAACTTGCAAATCTTTCATGGTATCAGAGCCAATCTCTACCTAAACAAATTGACCTTCATTCCTTCACCTCTTCACCATGTCTTCTTTTTTCAACTCTTCTTCTGATACATCAAATAACACACCTCTTATTCTTGTACCCAACTCGTCTTCAACTCAAGGAAACTCCGTTTCACTTGGAAATCTAATATCTCTAAATGCTTCTTCTCAAATTCCTTTTAAACTAATGAAGGATGTAGGAAATTACGCTTACTGGAAATCTCAAATGACCAATCTATTGTTTGGTTATGACTTACTTGGTTTTGTTGACGGATTTCGTCCATGTCCGCCCAAAATTGATCAAAAATACAATTTTTGGCTTCGCCAAGATCGACGGGTACTGATAGCTATCCAATTGACCATTCACAACATCATAGGTCTTACCATTAACAACTGCTCCACCTCCACTACTGCTTGGAACAAATTAGAAACAAGTTTTTTGAACTGTTCTAATACTCGTATGCTTTCTCTTATCTCTCGTTTGATGAGCATAAAGAAGAATGATATGTCTATTGTTGAATACATGAGCAAGTTTAAGAACCTTGTTGATGATCTAAGTATGATTGTCCATTCTTTAAGTGATGCTGATATTATTGTACACACTCTCATGGACCTAGTGATGAGTTCAAAGAATTGAAGGCGGTTATAAGAGTTCGTGACACTCTAATTTCATTTGAAGCATTATTTGACAAACTTCTTGATGAAGAATTGACACAAAAACAAGGTAATAGTTAAAAAGATGAACCTAAAATTACAGCACAATTCATTCAGAAAGGAGGAAATAATAGAAATTGCAATGCAAAGGCAAGATGAATAATATGAACAATCAAGAGTACTTCTAGCCCTACAATCAAAGATCCTATATAAGTTCAAATCAACATCCTCACCAACATCAAGGCAATTAAGGTAATAACTCTTATACTAGACAATCTTTTAATATGAATTTTTCTTGGCATCCAAACACATACTTAGATCAGTCCAAGACAGTCTGTCAATTGTGTGATAAATTTGGACATATTGCAAAGACTTGCCAATTCAAGGCAAAACCGTGGCAACCTTAAGCAAACTACACAGATGGAGCTTCGAGCTTAATGTCTAGCAATTAGGTTTTGAATTCAGGAGCCATTTATTATTTGACATCGGACTTGCAAAACCTTACTGTGCACTTTGATTACAATGGAGATGAGGATGTCACTGTTAGAAATGGTAATGGAATTCCAATTATGGATATTAGTTCTTCTTTTATACATTCCCCTAATGCCAAGTTTTCACTTAATAATATTTATTGTGCAGTTGCTATTAAGCAAAATCTAATTTCTGTATCTCAATTTTGTAGACAAAATCAAACCTCTATTGAATTCTTCCCTGATCATTTTCTTGTGAAGGATTTGAATACAAGGGCATCCTTGGTGTAAGGTAGGAGTAAAAACAATCTGCATTAGTGGCCGAATCATACCTCTACTAATCAAACATCTCAACCATCAGCTAATTTACATGTCTCATCTTAAGTTTGGCATCAACGTCTTGGTCATCCCTCTACATTAGTTCAGCGAAAGCTTTTATCATCTCAAAATATTTCTTATTCCAATTCATCCAATGTTCAATGTGACTTATTCTTATGCAATAAAAGTCGTAAACTTCCTTTCAAAACTTCTTTAATTAAGTGTGCTGAGCCATTTCAATTTCTATTTGCTGATATTTGGGGTCCTGCCCTCGGTTTCTTCCTTTGGAAAATTTTGCTATTATATTGTCTATATATATATATATTGAACGCTTAAAAAATCTTATTGAAAATTTCTTTGGTACTAAAATCAAAACTGTGTATACATATGGTGGCGGAGAGTATCAAAGTCTACATCACATACTCTTAAAACATGGCATCCAACACCTCCCTTCCCCACCTTACACACCTAAACATGCAGGTTCAGCTGAAAGAAAACATCTCCACATTATGGAAACTGGACTTACCCTCCTTCACCAAGCTTCTATACCCTTACGCTTCTGACCACCATTGTAACACCCCACTCCCGCCGGCATGAGCATGAGATGTGTTTTCCTATTTTCTCTGATTGATTTCTCGTGTACCCGTTTCCATGATCCAACCTGTTATATGGAAACGGGATGTTACAACCATATCATAAGCTATTCCATCATCACCCTAATTATGGATCCCTCAAAGTCGTTAGCTGCTTATGCTATCTTAGATATATGCCAAACACAAACTAGAATCTAGATCTCGTCCATGCATCTTTCCCAGGTACTCCATTCCTAATCATGCCTTTTACTGTTTTGATTTAAATACAAATCAAATGTATGTATCAAGACATGTAGTGTTTTTTTATAAATGTTTTCCCTTTTCAAAAAAATTCTTTTCCTGATTCTCCCTTTTATAATAAGCTTCAATCCGAGTTTGCATCCATCCCTCAACTTGTCCAATTCTCTTCTAGTGACTTCCCCATTCAACCAACACCATCTACTTCATCTCTAGCTAGAGTACCAGTTTCTAATATACTACTGTAGGATCCAATCTCAAGCTCTCAGCTACACACTCAATCCTCCTCACCAGTGCCTATCTCTCCAAATGATTAGGTCTCTCATACTGATGATCAACTGTAACATCCCGTTTCCAGAGAACGGGTCGGACCAGAGTCTAGGTATGGTAAATTACCACACCTCATGCTCATGCAGTTGTGAATAGTGAGTTTTGTGCATATAAGGATTTAGTGTACATGCG
>JAOQML010119408.1:0-21034 GCA_027568935.1 Erythroxylum urbanii
GATTAATCTCATCATAGCAATGGTGCAAATATCCTTAGACTTGAGGTATTCAAGGATATCTTGGATATAAATCCTATACTTTGACACCATTCCTTGTTACCTCAAGATGAGGTCACTCTTAAGGTAGTGATTGGGTACAACTATTTATGTTCGAAGGTAATTGGGTAGCCAATAAAGGATTTATCACTCTTGATAGAAGGAGATGGTACCTATGGCCTCTTGTTGGGGTCATTACTTGGGAGTCTCTGGCCAGAGTAGGTATTTGTCATAAAGAGGGTCTTTAATGACACATATGAGTAATGCGATCCCAGAATAAGAACTAACATCACTTGAACTAGATGTGACGTAGTCAGTCTAGTGGGAGTTGACACATATCCTATGCTCCGAACCAACTGGGGTATAGTATGGTGAAAGGATAAATTACACAGTAATTGTCTATAGAAAGGTTCATAAGTTGGATAATTAACTATTAAAGAGTTTGTGTGTTAATCCACATATATTCTAGCAAATATGCATCATGATGTGTTTGAATTAAGAGTTAATTCAAGTGCCTAAAATAGCTGAGAACCTAAGGGTCACACGCATAAAAGATCGGATGAAAAATAAGTGTGTATGGCCTATTTTAAGTAGGCCACGATCATGCATAATAGGGCTACAATTGTGGCCTAAGGTGAGACATGACACGATCGTGGCAAGCAAGGCCATGATCATGACAAGGCCCCAAAATGATAGATAAGTGAGTTCTTCACTTATGTATACGGACAAATTTCACTTCTTACACACTTAAGTGATAGAAAAAGGGTTCTAGAAGTATTCTAGAGAGAGTGAGAAGAGTTTTTAAGTTATCTTCCTGCAATTTATGCAAATGTTGTATAAATTAACACGTATGCAAGATAACCTTGATCTATCTTCTATCATATTGAACATCTACTTAAATTCAACAAGTTTGGTGTTCTAAAACCCTTACACATTGTTTCATCTTCCTTCTTTGCATGTTCTTGGTTAATCAAGGAATGGTTTGGTGTTTGCAACAACCCAAACAAGGAGAAGAAACAAGAAAGGAGGAGATACACAAGGTAAAAAGTTTTGTTATTTTATGTTCTTTACGTATCCTTGCATGCATGTGAGATTATGTGGTTTTCAGGTTGTCATGGTGTCGGCAATCTTGATTCCGACACTTCCGCTGCATCGGCATGCATGTGATATATGCAACCATGGCTAACCCAATAAGGAAAACATTGGTAATGAATGTTGATCCGATTACTTGACTAAATCATGTTTTTATTAAACTGCTTGGTTGAAATATCATTATAGCCTTTTGACAAGAAGGCACATATTTATGATGCGTGTCGATCCGATTACTTGGCTATATCACGTTTTCAATTGGCTACTAGCTCTATTCATAACCCGAAGGTCAGTGGAATAGTGATTTATTTAACATATTTTTTTATTTCCTACCTTGTTGTTTTAGCTGTATATTTTCATGAAAATACTAGTAAAGCTACTTAAGTTGAAAAGTCTCAAATTATGAATGAATGTGACAACCTAGAAGGTGTTAAATTTACACTAAATCCTAATTAAGTTGTATATTTATCCAAAGATTCCTAATTCACTGATTTTGTGGGCTAATGATTATTCACAACCTATTCGACTATGTTCAAAATTAAATAAATTTCACTCCATCTAAGCCATTGACACATTCAAACAATTCTCAAAATGCAACCTAACATTACCATACCATATGCAAAATTCACACTCAAGGTAAAAACACACAACCCTCCTCACATTTGAACAACACATTATCCTCAATGTGAGAAGGGTACACAAACACACCAGGGGAAATAAAACATAATATATAAAAAACATAAGAATAAAATACTAACAAAAATAAAAAGAAAAGGGTTAGAACACGAAACCATTTATATAAAGGTGGTGATGGCGATAATGTTTCCGCCTGACATCAATAGTGTTTCCCTATCTTATAAGTGATTCAAGAGACCAAAAGAATTAGCAATTCAAACCATTCCAAATCATTCAAACTTATTTAATAATTTAAAACAAACCTAACTACACAACATTTTAAATATAACTACTAAACGTGCTAATTTATGGTCATTAGCTTGACCTTCATCCTTTAAAACTATGTCAGGATCAATTATGAGTGGCTTGCTTCTACCTTTTTCTTTCAACATCAATTTTGTAGCCTGTGAGTAAGCTACAAATTGCAAAATGATTAGAAAGACAATATTGATAAAATTATGAAAACTAATTAATTTCAGTAATGTCCTTTTTACTAACAAACTATCAATAAAATAGGGAATAACAAAACTCCCTGAATCTTCCATTGAGTTCAATAGTTTGTCCTGTATGAAGGTGAGTTGCTCTCTTTCTTCCTTAATCACCTTCGTCTCCTTTGTTTCTTTCGTTTCATGAATAGAGACCTTCATCGTATCTTCAAACTCTATGTCTATTGTTGTCTGTTCTTCATCCTTTTGTTCTTCAGAAGATTTGAACATATCAATTATCCTGAATGAGCTACTAACTTTCGGATTCTTAATTACATCATTTATGTTGAATGTCATTTAATCATCATTAAACCAAAAGATAGAGTTCTTTTCTTAAACATCTCCCCAAGATTTTTTGATGTTCACATATGGTATATCAAGAACTGGTGAATAAAAGGGAGAGTTGGCATTATTTTCTTCATCATCTTCTTTGATTTCTTGGTCTTCTCTAAGGTCAAGTTTAGCTTGATTTCTCACTGATTCTTCTAGCTCTACCCAATTCCTAAGTGCGATAGCCTCATATTGGTATCGTAGATTTAATTCCATATTTCTCAGAGAGTCTTCTACACTTCTCTTACAAAATTCATGGGAAAGTTATCTTATTCGAATCTCCAGGTTGTGAATAGAAGCAGCATGATTTTTCATTACTTGATCAAATTGCTCTTCTAGTCTCTTCTGGTTCTCTTCCATGTCTGTTAGCTTATCCATGATTTTGTCTAATTTGGAATTCCATGAATTGGACTCATCTTGCTAAAATTCTGACAGGCTTCGATGTCCTAAGTGAGTCCTTACATTATTGGACCAATAGAAATCGGGGTAGTTCTACCACCCCGAAATGTATGACTTCCCATAAGGATGATGATTTCCCCAACTAAATTGGGGCTCATTGAAATCCACAAGAGTCCTTTGCTCCCTATAGTAGACACCCTCCATGATCATTCTTTTTATCTCCTTTTAACATTCAACTCTTTAGATGTCTCATTCTCACTCTAAGATGTCTTGATGTGTCTCTAGTTTATGCCCCAATTTTTTTAAAAATAAAAACAAAAGATAGTGGAAAGCTTAAGACTAAAGAACTAAAGTAATCACCTCTCTAGCAACGGTGCCAAAAACTTGATCACATGGTTATGTATGATAAGTTTTAATATTTATAACCTTGATAGTTTTGCAAGCACACGGGTCATTCGCGTAGTATCTAAGGTATTGATCCCATGAGGAGGGTTAATCTAATCCTAAAATCTAAGGCTTGACTAACTTTCGCAATAAATCAAAATAAACAACTAATGCAGAAATTAACCAATCAAACAATCAATATTAATAATTGAACTTATAAAATATAAGCAAAAAAGCAAATTTGCACAATCAAATCCAAAATTAACCTAGAAACTACGAATTGAGAGGAAGGGGGTTTTAATCTGAAATTAATGAAAATCTAATCAATTATGAATTATCGGGTCTAGACGGTCTGAGGGTGGATTACTTTCTCTCGAGTTATAATCTTTAACCCTAATTTATAATACCTAATTTAAATTATGGAATTGTAATCTCTCGATTTCTAATTTACCTAAAACCTAAATTAGTTCTAAATTTGTCTAATAACTTACTGGAAACTTATGCTCGATCTCTCATTACATAATTTTACCAGTTTGATTCTATTATTATCTATCAAACTACCTAACTCTCGTTAGCCTAATTTGATGATATTCACTCTGTTCACTCTCTCAGTTTATTATCGAATTATTAAACATAGATATTGAATCACAAATAACTCAATGAAAGTAGAATAAATCAAACTTCATTAATCTCAAAGATCAAAATCTCGAAGGTGAGTTTAGACAAAAATTGACTTTCAACAACTATTCTCAACAATTATCCGAATTCTATACATCAATAAAATTGAAATAAAGATGAAAAATACTGTCGAAATAGACTCGTGGAGGTAGCAACTTCAGAAAACTACTTATTTCGGGAAGTACTTCAGGTCAAGCTTCTTCTTCGTATCTCTCTTCCTTCGTCTCCTTCCTCAAATCTCTCGATATGCTCTCTAAGGATTTGGAATTGACTGATGCAAAAAGGCTCCTCTTCTATTCTTTAATGTTCTATTTATATCTTGGAAGCCCTAAAATTGATTCGAGGTCAAAACAGTACAAAAAGTCTCGCGAAACTTGACGTTTTCAGCTATTTTTGTGTTTGCCAGACCCTGGTCATGATCGTGGCAGCACCTAACCCTCTCTTTCACGATCGTGGCCTAAAGTTCATGATCGTGGCCTGGTTCATAGCTCTCTATCATGATTGTGATCTAAAGTGCACGGTCGTGGCATGGGTCCCGTCTGCTCGCCTCTTTTTGTCACGACCACAATTATGGGCTATGTTTTTGGCTTGAAACTCTTTGAAACTTCTCCGTTCTTCGCCGTTTACCCTGAAACACTAACAAACACATCAAGGTACCTAAAAAATATAACATTTAAGCTCAAAGACTCATGCTAACCCATAAAAGCACTTAAACAAATAAACTAACACATTTAAAACCTAAACACACACTCAACACTCAAATTAACACTAAATACCTAACAAATTGAACCCTAAAATATAATGCAAATCACAATTATCACTATACTCGAACTCGTTTGACTAGCCCTAACCTTAACATGTGTCTTTTGACTAATATCCTAGAGTTTCATGTTATAGGACTTAAGGATTTTAGCACGCCATAGATGATGATGATTTAGGAAGTTTGGGAGATGGACAGTTAAACCACTACAGTCCATGCCATAATAATCAACAATGGCAGAAACTAAGTATCCCATACTTAAATTGTTGCTCCTCTTGTATGGAATCACAACAATAGTGTTCAACATATGTGTGGAGATCCACACTGGAATGCTGTGATCTATGCATCACAACATAAATAGTTCTTTTGTTGAACACCTGTTGGTTTCTTATTTATCAAAAACCAGTTGACACATGAATTTGTGCAATAACAAGTGCTCATGAGTCCTTATAATGTTGTTGTAGGTATTTTTGGCATCAAATTGTCCTAACCTAGTGAGCTCATTCTAATAGCAAGAAGCACGAAAATCATTGTGCTAATCGATAATGGAAGATTTGGAAAATCCACACATCTTGTACATAATTTTGATGTTTAGTTCATAAGCTCGTCCCCGTAACCTAAACCACATTTCTTTAGGTTTCCTAGGTTCATAGGAAAGGGAAGTAAAGAATTCTAAAGTGAGCTCTTGGTAAACAGGAAATTGGAAGTGTATGAATTTTGCCTACTGAATTCTTTCTGTTAAGTTTTCAACATTAACCCGCAATTCTAGCCTATCAGGTGTATCAAAATCAAAATATTTAGGGACTACAATTTGTTTAACATTGAGCGATTGAAAACGAATACCTTCTTCCTTTGTGTAGATCGGGAAGGTTGTCCCAAAATCTTCTGCTCTATTCCTTCTCCCTTATCCCAAGACTTGGTTTCGTCCCGCTGATTGATCCTACTTTGCTGATTGCTAATGGCGACATATTGGCTTGTGAGTGATATTTGAAATTTGGTAAAGAGAAGTGAGAGTGTTTGTAAATTTAAAGCTTAGAGAGATAAAGTAAAAATGAAATTGATGGGGAAAATGAAGTTAGAAATGAATATAGAGGTGGTTAGAGGGTAAAATAGTAAAAATTGACTTAAAAAATTACGTGTTTCCTTTTTACCCAGCCGCAAGCCACGTACACGATCGTGGCTTGCAAATTTCCACCATTTTTTTCACTATCTGAAGTACTTATTAACTATTTATGGCCCTTTTACCTCTCTTTGCTTACTTCCTTGATCATCTAATTAATGGTGAAGTCCTCTACCTTCCCAAATTTATTGGAAAACAAATTAACCTGACTACGAAATTCAAACTATCTTGAAATCAAAGCAAAAACATTAAATTAACATTCTATGGGTTGTCTCCCATGCGACGCTTCTTTTAATATTAGTAGCTCGACGCTCTTCTTTGCTCATAATGGTTCAAATGAATGGTGCAATGGTAGTGCAGTCATTGATCTCACAATTTGCACATGAACTACCATGTTATGGATTCTACCTTCCTTGTGATTATCCTTCCTTTGCTTTCTTCTACATGATCTTTTCTTTTTGAATTCATTCCCAGGATCCTCAATATCTTCCCATTGTCCTCGAGGCTTGGTTTTCTTGATATTAGTTGGAGGTAGAGGAGATCTGTTGTCTTTCTTTGACACTTTGAAGGTTATTTGCTACTTTCCTACCCTCAAAGTCAGTTTACCCCATCAACGCCAATTATTGAGGGAGCAGTAGCTAGGAAAGGTCGTCCAAGAACTTAGGGGTTTCCACATCTTCTCCAATATCAAATATATAGAAATATATGGGAAAGATAAATTTATCAATTCGTATTTGCACGTCCTTAATAATCCCCTTCAGTTGATGAATTGATTTGTCGATCGTTTTTACTAACATCTTTGTGGGTTCTAACTCCAACCCTAACTTCTGACTAAAGGTATAAGGCATCATATTGATACTTGCTCCCAAATCCATGAATGCCCTGTCTACGTTGACTCCATTGATACCGCAAGGAATACAAAAATCCCCTGGGTCCTCTTTCTTCTGTGCTATGTTAATTTTTTCTTACGTATGCGCTCCTTAACCTTATTATTGACTGATTTCTTTAGTGTGAGCCTCGTTTGTAGATGTTCTATTATATCCTCAACCCTATTTGATTCATCCTCCTTAAAGTTCCTCGTTTGTAGGGTATGGAATTCCAGGTTGAGGTTCCTTGATTGGCTCAATTACGAGCTCACTTGGAAGGAATTTTATAATTACTTGTCCTTTTTTTTATCTTCATCTTCCTTCATATGTTTGAGTTCCTTTGCCTGGGTCTGAATGATGGCCATGATTCATTCCTTTGGGTTAGACTCAGTATTGTTTGAAAGTGTTCCCGCATTCCGAGTAGATATTACCTTTGTTAGTTTACCTACTTGAACTAAGGCGTGGTTCTTAGTGACTTGCTTGAATTTCCTTTTAAGTATCCTGTGTGCATCCTTCATGCCTCCAATTTTACCTAAAATCTTATCCAACTTGGATTCCATTGAGCTTGATTTTTCTTGTTGGAAGTATGATTGTCCTTGAGGTTTGAACTGTCCTCCAGCATTATTTGTCCAAGAGAAGTAAGGGTGATTATTCCACCCAAGGTTATAGGTGATGGCGTAGGGATTATTGCCCCCTCCTCGTCCATACTGAGCTCCCATATAATTTACTTGCTTTGGATTGTTTTACTTCATCAAGTAATAGTCCATTATATCATGGTTTATTTATCCACAGAGTTCACACTTGAGTTGCACGACTTTCACCAGAGATGAGGATAAAGCTTTCATGTTATTGAGCTGTCGCGTCAAGTTATCAATTTTTGCTCGCATTTCTGTCATTTGATCGACAGCCACAATTCCTTTTTGCTCTTGGAAGGTAGTAGTTTGTCTACCCCGCTTGTTCATCCATAGACAGTTATTACTCGTTATCTCCTCTATCAGCTCTTTCACTTCATCAATCATCTTACACATCAGTGATCCTCCTGAAGCTGCATCAATCGTGCCTCTCGTATGTGGGGTTACTCCATTATAGAATGTTTGCAACAAATATTCCTTAGGTAAGTTGTGGTGTGGGTACTTCTGTTGCAAATCCTTGTATCTTTCCCAAGCTTCGTAGATTGATTCCTATCACTTTGCTATAAGTTAGTAATTTCAGTGATGATCTTAGTGGTCTTAGTTAAGGGGAAATACTTGTCTAAGAAAGAACTAGTTGATCCCACATCGTGACATTGGCTAGGCTAAGGGAATGATACCAAGCCTTTGCTCTATCTTTAAGGGTAAAGGAGAAAAGTCTAATTCTGACCGTATTCGACGTGTGATGGTACCAAAAGGTATTACAAATTTCAAGAAAGTTCACTATATGTGCATTGGGATCTTCATTTTTTAGTCTATAAAAATGCACATTTTGTTGAAGCATATTTAGGAGGGCTGGTTTGATTTCAAAGGATGCTACTTGTACAGGTGGCCTAGCTACTTGGTTAGCCATATTGAACCTTAGTCTCATGAAGTCTATAAGGGTCTGTTGTTGACATCTTTGGTTTGCTCCGTGGTCCAAATTTTGTTGAAATTCCTCATCCATTGTTGATTTCATGATTTCTTCTTCTTCTTCTCATCAAGCTTTCCTAATGGTCTGTTCTAGTCGAGTGATGTCTAAATATGAGGTTTCAGCTGCGCAACTCGAACTTCTTGTGACTCTTGTGTTTATGTAAGAGCCCGATTTCAGAAGTAGAAAACAAAGAATGAAAGCAAAAATTAAAACTGTCTAAACATTTTAAACTATATAACTAAAATAATCGCCTCCCCGGTAATGGTGCTGAAAACTTAATTGCTGATTTTTAGATATATATAAGTTTTAATATTTAACCTCGATATTTCGTACGTGTATGGTCATTTACGTAGTACATAAGGTGTCGATTCCACGAGGAGGGTTAATCTAATCCCATAATCTAAGGTCAAAAAATAATTCACAATATTCACGATGTAATGAAACTAAAATAAGAATGTAATTCAATCAAATAGTTTAATTCAAAATGTAATCATGAAATATTAACTAAATAGCAGTTGCAACACCCAATCAAAAATCAACCTAACGAACTACTAAGTGAGAGAAAGAGGAATTTTATCTATCTTTAATGGTAACCTAATCAATTATGAACTACTGGATTACTAGTTTTAGATAGTCCTAGGGTTGATTACTCTCTCTTGAGTTATAACCATTAACACTAATTTATAAACCCTAATCAGATTATGGGAATTGTAATCTCTAAATTAACAATCTATCCAAAACCCTAATTAGATATGAAGTTGTCCAAAAACTATTAAAAATCCTATGTAAAATCTCCCTTCGAACAAATTACCGATTTGATTTAATTCTCGCTCTATTAAATTACCTAACTCTCATTAGCCCAATTTAACAAATTTTCACTCAGTTCACCCTTTTAATTTATCATCGAATTGTGCAAGTACAGAAATTAAATCATAATTAATCCAGTAAAAACACAAACAATCAAATTTCATTAAATTAAAAATAAAACAATCTAAAGGTGAGTTTAGACATTCTCAACATTCAAACAATCTATTCATCATCGACTATCCCAATTCTATACAATAATACAATTGAAAAATAAACAGAAAATAAGATTGGAACGGACGATGAAGGCAGTAACAACATGAAACCTTTTATTATGGGAAGTACTTCATGTAAGCTTCTTCTCCATGTCTCTTCCTTCTTCTCTTTCTCAATCTCTCAATGAATTCTCTCTAGGGTTTCTCAATGGTGACTGATGCAAAAAGCTCCCTCCCAGTTCCTTTGTCTTGTTCTTTTTATACCTTTTGTGTTTTGGACAATCCTAGGGTTTTTTTGGAGTCCGAAAGGTCCAAAAAAATCCCTCAAAACTTGACTTTTCTGAGTGTTTACATGTTTGCCCAATGGAGGCCACGATCGTGGCCCTGCATGCCACGATTATGGGCCACATCTGAGCCTTCTGTCACGATTGTGGCAATCAGGCCACGATTGTGGGCTGTGTCCTGGGTTTCTGTCACGATTGTGGCATTTGGGCCACGATCATGGGTTGGCTTTAATGCTTCTATCATGATCGTGGCCTGTTGTGCCAAGATCGTGGGTCGTTGTTTCAGCCCGAGTGTCTCCGAAACTTCTCTGTTCTTAAATTTTGATCCTAAAATACTAACAAACACATCAAGGTTCCTAAAAAACATAATATTTAAGCTCAAAGACTTGTACTAACCCATAAAAACTCTTAAACACATAAACTAACACAATTCTAACCTAAACACATACTAAACAATTAGATTAACACTTACATACATAACAAACTAAGACCTAAAACATGATGCAATTCATACTTATCACCGGAACTCCTCAACATACTTCAAAGTGGTGTGCAATTTATGGGTTGTCCAACAAAGGTCCCAATGCCCATCTTGTAAATTTTTTAGAGATCTGCGACACTTTTAAGTTTAATAGGATGTCTAACGATGCCGTGAGGTTACAGTTATTTTCTTTCACTTTGAGCGATCGTGAAAAGGCGTAGTGTGACTTGCTCAGTTCAGGGTAGATCACTACTTGGGAACAACTAGCCCAAGAATTCCTTACTAAATATTTCCCCTTAACCAAGACAACAAGAATCATAAAGGAAATCACAAGTTTTCAACAAATTGATGGGGAGTCTTTATATGAAGCTTGGGAGAGGTTTAAAGCATTACAGAGAACTTGTCCCTACCACAACCTTCCAAGGGAGTTCTTTTTACAAACATTCTACAATGGTGTAAATCTGAGCACAAGAGGAACCATAGATGCAATTGCTGGAGGTTCTTTGATAAGAAAACTATTGATGCAGCTCATGATCTTTTAGAAGAGTTGGCGAGCAATAGTTGTATGTGGTCAAGAGAGAGGAGTAGACAAGGGTAAAAGGAGCAAAAAGGTATGATTCCAATTGATTATGTTACAGCTTTACAGGCACAGATCATAGCCCTCACCAACATGCAAGAAGCATCTTCATCTATTGCCAAAGCTATGCAATTATAGTGTGAGTTATGCAGTCAAAACAATCATGGCACAATTGAATGTTTCTTATTAGGAGCTAGTGGTGCAGAATAGGTAAATTACTTAGGTCAACCATAAAGAGGTAACAATTTATATTCTAACACTTACAATTTGGGGTGGAAAAACCACCCAAATTTCTCTTGGAGTACTAACAATACAAGTGGCTAAGTAAGACCGCAAGGATCTCCCATATTTTAGTAAGACCGACTTAGATCTATGGAGAGAAAAATGGACAAGCTAATGGATGTCTTAGATCGAAACTAGCAAATCAGGAAGAGAACCAAAAGAGGATGTTTTTGAGCTAGGAGGAAAGTTAAAAGAGGATGAAGGCTAAGTTTGATCAAATTGTGAAGAACCATGCCTTATCTATCCATAACTTGGAGGTACAAGTAGGTCAACTTGCTAATGCTTTGTCTTCTAGAAGTGTAGGTAGCCTACCGAGCAATACTAAGGCCAACCCAAGGGAATAACTCAAGGCTATTACACTTTGAACTGGCAAGCAGGTGGAGGAACTAAGTGTGCAAAAAGATAGCTAAAAAAAGGGAAAAGCAAGGAGATAGAAGAAGAGAAAGAAGGATAGAAGCCTTATGTACCACCACCACCCTACAAGCCTAAACGTCTGTATCCACAAAGGGTGAGACAACATCAAGTGGACACTCAGTTTTCCAAATTTTTAGAGAAACTGAAGAAGCTTCAGATTAACTTGTCATTGGTGGAAGCTTTGGAATGCATGCCTAAGTACTTGAAGTTTCTTAGGGACACTAACACAAAAATGCACTTGGGAGGACAATCAGATGGTAACTTTGATGGAGAATTGTAGCTTGATCATATCAAGCACAATGCCTTCAAAACTACAAGATTCAAGGAGTTTTACTATTCTGTGTGTTGTTAGTGACTTTGAATTTTATAAATGCTTATGTGATTTAGGTGCAAGTATTAACTTAATACCTTTGTCTATTTTCAGGAAATTGGGACTAGGAGAGATCAAGCTGACATCCATGATAATTCAACTTGCAGATCAATCCATCAAAAGGCCATTTGGAGTTGTAGAAGATGTGTTAGTAAAAGCGGATAAATTTATCATTCTTATTGATTTTGTTATGTTAGATTTTGAAGCTGTAAAAATTGTCCATTGATTTTGGGTAGGCCCTTTATGAATAATGGTAGGGCATTAGTTGATGTGTATGAAGGAAAACTTGTTTTGAGAATTGGTGATGAGCAAGTTGAATTTAATATGTCAAAATCTTTGAAAAAATCAATGGATGGTACTACATGTATGAAAATTGATATTGTGGATGAGTGTGTGAAGGAGGTTAAAGAGGAAGTTGATTAATTTATTGAAGTGCACAGGGATGATAGTATGAAAAAGAGGAATTATATAAGGAAGTTGAGCTAAAGAAGCTAGAGAGAATTGATACACCCACACCACCTTCCGTTGTTAAGCCCTCCACTTTAGAGCTTATACCCTTACCTTCCTACTTGAGATACACCTTCTTAGGTAAGAACCATACCCCACCCATCATTATTTCTAACAAATTGGATTGTGAGCAAGAGGAGAAAGTAGTGGAGACCATTAAGAGGAGGATGAGAGCCATGTGGTGGCAAATTTCTGATATTAGTGGGATTAACTCTAATATGGTGATGTATAGGATTAACCTAGAAGAAGGATGCAAAACTATGAGGAAGCGATAAAGAAGGTTAATGAAAGTGATAGAGAATGAACGCGGTGAAAAGATTTCTCCAAGGACCATTATAGGTTGGAGAGTATGTATTAATCATAGGAAGCTCAATTTGGCTACCAAGAAAGACCATTTCCCCTTAGCTTTTGTGGACCAAATGATTGAGAGGGTGGCTGGCCATGCATTTTACTATTTTCTTGGTGGATATTCAGGTACAATCAAGTGTTTTTATACCCGAAAGACCAAGAGAAGACCACTGTCACTTACCTTTATGGGACTTTTGCTTATCGGAGGATGCCTTTTAGTTTATATAACGCATCTGCTACATTCCAAAGGTGTATGATGGCCATATTTGTAGATATGAATGAGAACTTTATGGAGGTATTTATGGATGACTTCTCTATTTTTGGAGATTCTTTTTATCATTGCTTACTTAATTTAGACAGAGTGCTTCAAAGATGTGAGGAGTCTCATCTAGTTTTAAATTAGGAGAATTGTCATTTCATGGTCTAAGAGGGAATTGTATTGGGCCATAATATCTCATACAAGGGGATTAAATTGGATCGAGCTAAGATCAAAGTGATTAAAAAGCTATCACCTCCTACTAACATCAAGGGAATATGAGCCTTCCTTGGTCATGCAGAGTTCTATAGGCAGTTCATCAAGTATTTTTCTCTTATTGTTAGACCCTTAACTCATTTATTAGTTAAAGATGTGCCTTTTGTGTTTGATGATGATTGTTTGAATTCTTTTAACAGGTTGAAGAAGGAACTTACAACGACACCCATTTTGACATTGCCAGATTGGTCTTTTCCCTTCAAGATTATGTGTGATGTAAGTGACCATACTATTTGTTATGTAATTGGCGAACAAAAGGAGAAGAGGTTGCATGCCATCTACTACGTAAGCAAGACTTTGACGAGAGCTCAACTGAACTATACCACTACTAAGAAGGAATTGCTTGCGGTGGTATTTTTATGTGAGAAATTTTGTTCTTATCTTTTAAGATCATAAGTTATTGTTTTTAAAGACCATGTGGCATTATGTTATCTTTTTTTCAAGAAAGATGCCAAGGCTGGGCTCATCCGGTGGGTATACTTCTGCTCCAAGAATTCAACATTGAGATTAAAGAAAAGAAGGGAGCATAAAATGTTGTTTAGCAGATCATCTATTACGACTTGAAAGGGGAGATATAAAGAAGAAGACGAAATCAAGGAGAGCTTTCCTGATGAGGCTTTAATGATGGTAGACAATCCTTTTCGTCCTTGGTTTGTAGATATTGCAAACTACCTCTCAAGTGGTATTCTTCGTTCTGATATCTCATATCAATAAAGGAAGCGCTTTCTATTTCGATGTTCTCGCTATATTTAGGATGAACCTGTATATTATAAGATATATGCTGACAGTGTGATTCGCAGGTGTGTCCCTAAGGATGAAATGCCTAAAAGTTTGATGCAATGTCATACCTAACTTTATGCAGGGCATTATGGAGCTAACAAGACTGCTGCTATGTTTGTGCTAAAGTGTGATAGGTGTCAAAGAGTGGGCAACATATCGAAAAGGATGAGATGCCGCTTTTAAACATCAAAGAGGTGGAGATATTCGAGGTGTAGGGCCTGGATTTCATGAGACCATTCCCATCCTCTTTAGGTAACACTTACATATTGGTTGGGGTTAATTATGTTTCTAGGTGGGTTGAGGTTGTAGCTGCTTCAATTAATGATATCAAGGGGGTTCAAACGTTCATCAAGAAGATCTTTATTGGATTTGGAGTGCCTAGAGAGATTATAAGTGATAGAGGGAGCCATTTTTGCAACAAACCATTTGAGGCTTTTCTGAGAAGATACAATGTTCATCATAGAGTGGCTACCCCTTACCACCCCCAAATTAGTGGCCAAGTGGAGGTGGTGAATAGAGAGTTGAAGAAGATTTTAGAGAAGGCAGTAAGCACTTCAAGAAAGGATTGGGCTTTGAAGTTGGATGACACCTTATGGGCTTACAAGACAATTTTAAAAAGACCCACAGGTACCACACCATATTGACTTGTGAATAGCAAGGCTTGCCATTTACCATTAGAGTTAGAGCATCGGGCCTATTAGGTTGTTAGGAAGTTGAGCATGGAATGGAAGCTAGCAGGTGAGAAGATATTGTTACAAATTGATGAATTGGAAGAGTTAAGATGTGAAACTTATGAAAATGATAAGTTGTATAAAGAAAGAGCAAAAAAGTGGCATGATGCTCACATTAAAAAGAAGGAGTTTAAGAGTGGGGACTTGGGGCTTTTATTCAATTCACAAATTTAGTTATTTCCTTAAAAGCTCAAGTCAAGATGGAGTGGACCCTTCAAGATCCTTCAGATGTTTCCCCATGGAATTTTGGAGTTAGAAAATGACAAGGGAGAAGCATTCAAGGTCAATGGGCATAAATGCAAGCCATACTATGAAGGGACATACTTACAAGAAAGGGAAGTCATCTCTTTCCTTTCTTCCACTCTTTCATGAATGCATGTGAAATGGTCAAGTTAATGACCTTAACTTAGCATGTTTACCTTTCTTTTGCTTATCATTGTTTACTTGTTTGTTTGACTTATTTGGTCATAATTATGTTTGTTTTGAGGTTGTTATGATTTCTTGGTGTTTATTTGGATTTTTTTAGTTTTATCTTGTTTTCTCTTCAAATTTCTTATTGATGAGGTGATTTTGATGTGTTTGAAGGTTGCTTAAATGTTGAGAATGCATGCTAAGCTTGGAAGAGGGCTAAGAAGTTGGAAAAGTCGGAATACCCATGATCATGGGAATGGGTTTGTTTCCCACGACCGTGTGAAGGCTCTTCAGAATCTTTCTGGTGCCTTAACCCATGATCATGGGAATTGGTCTATCTCCCATAACCATGGGAAGGCCCCTTAAATCCTTTCTAGAGCCTTAACCAATGATCATGGGAAGGGAAGGATAGGGATTCTCACGATCGTGGGATCCCCTGTCCGAAAAATTTTAAAACTCCCCCTTCTTTCTTCTTTATTCACCTCTTCACATATTCTCTCTCTAAAAAACGAAACTCTCTCACCCAAACCTCACAAATCCTTCATCTTTCCCCCAACTCTTGATTTGTCTCCTTCAATGGCTCCAAAGAAGCTTGTAGTCCAAAAACTAAACGACCAATTATGCATCCAAGTCTTCGGGGAAGGTAAAAGTGATATGGCGGCCACTTTTGTACCCTATTCCCTATTTTTCAGAAGAAAAAGGTATGAGATTTCGGGACTTTAAGGGTAGAGAATCATTGCCTCCTAGATACTTTGATTTTGAACTATTAGAAACCCTAGGATTAAGGCATAACATTAAAAGATTGGCTGAATATTGGCTGAGGTCGTTTAATTCATTATGAAGTAGTGATATGCCTTATAATGACTATAGAATTTTTTACCACTATGCGCTACAATCCTAAAATGGATACATTCTGGTTTAGGATAGGTGGCCATGCATATAAGCTTGATTACACTGTCATTCGTACACTTTTTGACTTATCAAACACCAAAGTTTTCAATGATCATGATGATTTTTATGTGGATAATTTTTGGAAAATTCTTACGGGTGAAAACACTTTTGACTCTAGGAACGCACCTAACACTTTGATTCGTAGCACCGAGCACTTAATTCTTCATAAGTTTATTTGCCTAATGATTTTTAACAAAACTAAAAGCAACAAGTGCTCAGCTAAGGAACTTTTCTTTCTTTGGTGCATAGATCATAAAATCAAAATAAATGCCCCTTATCACATTTTTTGATCTATTATGAGTTGTTTTACTAAGAAAAGTTCATATTTTGTCATGACATACTTTGTTACTACTTTGGCTTTATATTACAATCTTGATGTGGATAGTGTGCGTATGGCTAGTCATGATGTTTTTGATGTACCTTATTTGAGATGCTCTAAAAATTTGGAGCCCTATTCTACGGAGCTTTGAAATCCTCAGATGCGCATCGCTGTTAAGAATAGGAAGGGCAACGATGCAGCCACTTTTCAACCATCCACATCTTAGGCGCCCCTGGAGCCCCAAGAAGAAGCAATTAAAGAGGAACTAACTATAGTAGTAGGGGTCGACAAATTCCAGCAAATCCTTAACCAAATGGCCTCTAACTATCAACAAATGACACTACAAATTAATGAGGTCAGCACCTAGATGAGATAAGTGCATAAGGAGCAGTGGTACATCAAGAAGAAATTCCTCAAGTTTATTTAGATGAAGAACGTTGAAGTCCCTTCTCCTACGCCTTCTCCACCACAATCTCTATGAGCTTTCTTACCCTTTACTTTTTACGTTGTTTTATTTACCTTGTTAGTTATTTTACTTGTTTGTTTGTTTGATTTTAGGTTTTGTATTTTGGTTTTCTTTTGTAATTGCCTTGTCACATTGAGGAAAATGTGTTGTCCAAGTATAGGGAGGTGACATTTTCTTTGTCAATTGCACTCTTTTAGTTTGTTTTAGTCAATGTTCGCATTTTGTTAATTAGGATGCATGTTTTAGGCATATTAATTTGTTTTATGTTGTTTCGTGTTAAGCAATGGAACCACACTTGAATCATTTTGATTTATTTTGTCGTAAAATTCTATCATGCTAGTTGGAATGAGATTGAATGCATGCTTGAACTCAGATTGGGCTACTTAAGTAGAGAGTGAACCATGTTGAGTGATGAAAAGTAACTGGTTGCATAAGCTTACTCACAATTTGATACTTAAGCAAGGAGATAGTGTAAAGATGCATAATGAATTTTCATTTAAGCCAATGTGAGATTTAGCCTATATGACTCCATCTATAGTCATTTTATTTCTTTGTTTGTGTGATGCTCCCTTAGGTTATTACCTTCAGAACTTGCTTTGAATCGGTTTGAGTCTACTAGATACATGCTTAATAGAGATGATTAAGGCCCTTTTTTGTGTTAATCTTTGGCTTAAATGACCTACCTTTTATTATCCCTTACTACCCCTATTAAACATTAACCCTTTTGTTTCTTAAAAATACCCTACATTTTAAAACTTGAAACCCCATTAACCTACCCATTCACAACCTTAGTAAAGTACTAAGTGATGCATTAGTTTAGGGTTTTTGCTACAATTGTTTTCGAAGATGAGTTGAGTGATACTTCTACTCTTAGATCACATTGTATTTAGTTTCCATATTGTTAATTGTTTCTTTCATGTTATTTAAAAAAAGAAAAGAAAAGAAAAAGGAAGAACATTTTAGTAGCATCAATAAGTGCATAGTAGTATATTTACATTTCTGTATCTTAGAAATATGTTTTGTTATCCCTTTGTTCACTTATTACTTTATGAATGCTTGTGTTAAACCCTTTTTACCCACCTTAACCCTTACTACATTACAACCCGAAGTAAGTCCTTTTGATCTATTTATGCATGTAATCATTGTAGAGGAGAATTGGTGTATTAGCAAGGCTATGGTAGTATAGTTTCCTATAGGGAGCTTGAGAAAAACATTAACCATCAAATACTTGAGAGAAATGAGTAAAACCATGAGGCATATTAATTTTTCATTTATACTTATCTTTGAGTTATTGTGTCATAAGTTGAGTTTGCTTATGTACACGAATGAAAAATAGTTATAATATATGTAGCAGCTTGACATTTGAGTTGGAAAAAATTTAAGGGATTTCATGTTTTGATCTTTATGAAAATGAAGTGATGGAATTGATTGGTTATGTTTGATTTTTCTTAAGGACAAGAAAACATTTAAGTGTGGGGAGAAGTTGATAGTTGTGCATTAGTGTATGTTTTTCTAAGTATTTGGCATGTGTTTCTTATATAATAGGTTATTATTGTTGGGTTTTAGGACTTATTTTGTATGTTTTTGTTTAGTTTGATCTTTGTTGTTGTTTTCTTATGTTTGATGTTGACTTAGGGTAAGAATTGATCATTTTGATGTAGGAATAGAGGGTGTCCACCTATGTGAATGAGTTTGGGACCAAGAGAGGAGAAGAGAAGAGGAGGAATTATAATACAATTGTGGGATTCATGCTAATTCAAACAATCGTGGGATACCTCGCCCGAAGATACATGCGATTTTCACTTATTTTTGGGTTTCATGACTATATAAGGTCATAAACCCCTAGGGATGAGGAGATCATCATGAAGACTTGCCTCGTTGAGTAAAAACACAGAGTTAGAGCCTTGAGAGAGGTAGAGAATCAAGATTTCCACTCCAAATTGGGCAAAAAGCACACCAATGCCATATTTTCCAGATTCGGGCAAAGAAGAGGAGTTTGATTCATCTAGATCTATTTTTTTTCTCTTCTCGCATCTTTATCATGGATTGTTTGATTGTTAAGTATGTTAATGACATTATGTTGGCTGATTTATGTGTAGAGATTACTTGTGAACTACTTTTTGAACTGCTATTTTGTTGATTTGAATAAATGAAACTTTTAATGAATGTTGAACTTATACCTTGCAATTTATTGAGAAATTGAGTTGGGCAATTTGTGTAGGTTATACAATGAGAATTGGCACTCTATAGCTCTACATTCATTAAGTTAATTGATTAGTTAGAGAAAGATCTTGGCTAATTAGTTGATTACCTATAGGATAACTTAATAACTAGTTGAATTGGTGGATTGATTTGTAGATTGAGAGATTACTTAATCATCTCCATTTAATTTTACTAAGGACAATTAATTACACCTTAAGAAAGGGTAGTTAATACATTAGGATATCTTAGGTGAGGCATAATTTAATTAACAAGATAGGAGGGAGACAAAATAGGGAAAAAAGTGATCTCTAATTGTTAAATCTTGAATTCCAAGTTTCTACACTTTTGAGTTATCATTTGTTCATTGTTAGTTGTTTAACTTAGTTTAATTTTTCAATTTATATTCATTAAAATTGGTTCTTAAACAAAGAGCAACCTGAATTAAGTGTTGCCTAAGCACAATCCTTGTGGGATCGATATCTGCTCTTTACTATAAGTTGCGACTCGTATACTTGTGGTTTTGAGCGTAAATTTAGAAGTCTGTTTTTCAATCAACAGGTTTTAAATGATTGAGCAGTGTAGTGGACCAAGATTTAACCAAAAAATTAGACAAAATAGAAGCATAAGAGAGGAGACTCAGTAGTAAGAGCAGAGAAGGGATTTCGGATAGGACATTATTTCTTGGGGCTGAAGCTTTTCTTTTGGGAGAGACCCATGAGGGGTTAAACGTCCCAACTTTAGTTCGGAGGTGACATTAATGCCGATAACCCGGGTTAAATGTATTTCACCATTTTTGTTGCTTCTTTCTCTAATTAGAAATTAATTTTGTTATCTTATGTTAATTGATTTGGGTTTTATGTATGGATAATTGTATTCTCATTATTGTTCAGTTATTTATGTATGAACCTATTAAGTATTGTGAAAAGATGATTTTAATGCGTTCATTGAATCGTTTATTTGTAAACCTATTGCTGGAATTTTGATATAATCTGTAATTGTTTTGTTGAAATTCATGTGTAGTGATTAATGTTTTGTAATCATTAGGGATAACATAAACTAGGTTAAATGACGCATCGTATGTGGTTATTTCCTTGATTAATCAGTTTTTCTAATTCGTAATGCTACTACCCAATTAAATCTTGAGATCGTATCCTAGATTATTAGGTAGTTAGGTTTAATTAATGATCAAATCTTGATTAAACACAACCTAAGGGAAAACTCAGGTTAATTATTAACCCATGATTAATAGTTGCTAGGAGAGGTTTAAGAACAACAAATTAATGAAATATGTTTAATTAGAGTGTAGGTTGAGAATGAACCAAATAATTGGGTCCCTACCAAATTCCCCACTTTTATCATTGTTTACATGTTTTCCTTAATTTGTTTTTATTAGTTTAGTTTCATTTCATTTTCTTATTTCCAAAATCCAAAACCCCCTTAACTTAAACATCGATTAATTTCATTTAAACAACTTTACACATACTCTCAGTGGGATCGACTTAAACTCACCACTGCTATCTTAGTAGTCTAGTTTTTATTTTGACTAGCGTTATGACGCACTGTCAATTAACACATGACCATATGCTAAGATGTGTTCCTCTTTAGAACTGTGGTGTAGAAGACATGATCTTTTACATAGGCAAGTCTAAGTCTGTATCACATAAATAAATAGATACTATCAGACCCTATTTCCGGAGTCCAACTCTTACAGAAAATCATAAGACTTGAGCTTATCTCCAATAGAGAACACCTTAATCATTATCAGTTCATCTTCTTGCTCTGATATCATAGCTGTCGGACCCCGTTTTCGGAGTCCAACTCTTGCAGAAAATCATAAGACATGAGCTTATCTCCAATAGAGAACACCTTAATCATTATCGGTTCATCTTCTTGCTCTGATACCATAAGGTGTCGGATAACATACATTCATCAACTA
>JAOQML010119444.1:0-21015 GCA_027568935.1 Erythroxylum urbanii
TGCAATTTTGTATTTAATGAGACAAATGAAATTAAACTCTTTATTAAAATATTAAGTACATGTTGAAAACATGATTGTTGCCTTCTATTGTTATGAAAATAAACTAGAGTTCTAATTATTGTTAGGCTTATTGAACAAACTCAAGGTTGCTTTAGCTCGAATATGTTTAGTCTTTTGATAGTAGGTTCTGGTTAACTAAATTTATGTAATTTAGATGGGCAAACTCATGATTACATAGATTTGAAAACCACTTTAATATTCTTAAATATTTCGATAGTCATGATGTATTGCTAGACATCAATTTTGATCAATGTATATAAATTTTTTGAATAGAGAATTAAAGATAAATTAAAGGTGTTTAATTTTTCTAATCCTAACTATGATTTAGGGTTATAATTTGTATCCATTACCAACATATTTGGAAACCTAATAGGCCTCATAAAAAGAACAAAATCCCCTTAACTTCTCCCACTAAAAACTTTACTCTGACTTCACTATACCAAAATTACCAAACTACCCCAATACTTTACCTTTTTTAGAAACATCCCTGCTCTACATCTGGTCTATTGCTTCTTCTGAGAGATCGATAGAGTCATAATAGCTGAGGTTTCAACCTTAATGATATGCGTCCCATAAACCTTGACTGTGGTTAGGAAAAAAGGTGAATCATCCCTCTCCAAAGATGAATTCCTTAACCTCACCAGAGAATCTCTACTTATGAGTGTCGAAAGAAAAAATGTAAGGATGAAAGATGGGAAAATTGCAAATTCTGAAGCAAGTGTAGAAGAATGTCACCTAGTGGGAGCCTGGCAAACAAAGTTACAAAAACAGCATAATAAGGGAGCTCTAAAACACTATTAGAACATTATTAAAGATGAGGTGATTTCCACACTCATAGAGCTATTGACGACAAATGCAGCAGCTTAGTCCTCAGCACTAATTGGTTTTTTCTATAGCCAAAGACCAGCATTCCTGATGGTGAATGCTTGAGCGAGAGCAAGATTAGGCAAGAAGGGACATTGACAAAGTCATGCTCAAAGAAGATGGCACTATATTGTTCAAATATTCAGATGAAGCCTATCTGAATGAGATAATAAAGCAAGGTTTATGGCATATAGGAGAGCAACTGCTATTCATATAGAAATGGAGGCCTGGTATGACGCTTTAAAGAGGTAAGATAGATGTGATTCCAATATTGGTTTATTTTCATAAATTATCAATGGAATTATAGACCATAGAAGATCTGAGTTTTTTAGCGAGTTCTCTTAGAAAGTCAATTTGCATAGATTCCTAAACGGTTACAGTGGAAAGGATATGTTATGTTAAACTGTGCATCAAAATATAGAAGACTGCTACATTGCCTGAAAGTTTGCTAATTATGCAATTCGGATAACTGGTGAATTAGAGTAGACATTTATCCCTATTTCATACCCATAGAAACAAAATCCAACTATCAAAAAGTGGGAACCTATAAGTAGAAAGTTTAACATTGGTTGGAAACAAGAACTAGCAAAGATGGACCCTCATAACACTCTTCCTAAATGTGTTTCCAATAATGCTATGGAAAAAACTGAAATGGTAGGTGATAATGTAGGAAAATTTAGTCTAGAAGTTACTCACACTTTGATGGATGAAAAAGACCTAGTACTGGAAGTAGTTAAGGACGCAAGTGAGGTTGAAGTAACATGTTCTGAAAAAAATGGTTACACTACACCATCAGTTACAAAAGAGAATAATAGGCATGAGAATCAAGTTATATGTGCAGAGAATTCAATTGCAACTGTATGTACAGAGAATTCAATTGAAAGTGCAAGTGCAAACAATTCTACTAAGGCTGTAATTGCAGATCCTTCCATAAAAATAGAAAATTCTAGACCAGTTGATCATCAATCTAATACTGAATTTGCAAACTAGAGGAGGTTTAAGGATTCAAAATACATAGTACTAACACCAGACGAAAATATGTTAGGACAAAAGGGGAAATAAAAAATAAAAATAAAGGGGACTCATCCCACAATGATTGTTTTAATTAAGAATACTCGAGCGTTTAATCACAATTATAAAACGGAAATGGTTAAAAATAAAAGATCTTGGTTGGTTAGACTTTTAGAAACTAAAATAAAAGATTAACAAGTATTTCTTGGTTTAAAATTCTTAGGAATTGATTGGAACTTTGTCACCAATTATACTTCACACTACAATGTTAGAATTATCTGCCTCTATAATATGGATATAATGGAAGTTCAAGTAATGGAGGAAAGTGATTAGTGCATGCAGCTCAAATGTAAACTGAAAACTATGATGCATTGCTTCGATTTAACTTTTATATATGTTTCTAATTTTAGCTTTCAATGGAACAAACTTGGTTAGATTTGTAAACCATCTAAGCTAGCATTCAGTCCCCTTGGATTATGGTAGGAGACTTCAACTGTTCTCTCAGTTCAACAGAAGTGGAAGGAGGTAGAAAATACATTCTAAGGGTAACCAAGGAGCTCTCTAATTTCCTAACTAAGATGCACTTAGTTGATCTTTATTCAATAGGAAGATTGTTCACTTGGATAAACAATCAACAGGGAAATATGCTTACTAGAAATAAGCTAGATAGGTCATTAGTTAACACAACATGGCTCAGTCAGTTTCCAAACTCTTATATGCATTTTGGAGAAAACCTCACATCAAATCACTCATATATGCTCATCTAAAGGATCTTTGACAATAGGAAGATTGGGACCCCATTCAGATTCTTCAATGGAATGACTAAATTGGAGGGATTTACTAAAGTAGTTGATAGATTTTGGAGTTAAGATATTGAGGGATTTAAATTTTAGAAATTGATGGAGAAGTTAAAGTAAGTTAAAGCTACTCTTAAGCTCCTCATGCTTGAAAGAACGTAGAATATCATATCTCTCAAGGAGAAATTACTCCAAAGCTCAAGAATACTGCTACAATTCACCTTATAATACAAGCTTCCGATTGGAAGAAGTGCAAAGCTTAAAAAAGTATTAACAGGCTCTCCAACTCAAAAATTTTATCCTCAAGCAAAAACTAGATTGAATTGGTTCTAAGAAGGAGACTCCAATACAAGGTTCTTTCATTCCTCACTACTTGCTAGACATAATGTGAACAAAATTTTAGTATTACAAGATAATAATGGGTTGGAACACTTAGGACAAGATAACTTACAGGGGTTAGTAAGAAGCTACTATATACAATCGATGGGGGCTGATCATACTAATCCACTAAGCTACCACGTACAAAGATTGTTCAACTACTTTATTAATCATGAAATTCAAGAAGAGATGTTTTCTCCAATCACAGATCAAGATGTAAAAAAGACCTCATTTAGTTTGCATCACTTAAAGTCATCAGGGCTGGGTGGCTTCTCTACTTGGTTTTTCCAAAAAACATAGAATATCGCTAGTAAGCTCTTTACCAAAGCAATTCTTGAATTTTTTACATCTTCCAAAATGCTTCAAGAATTAAATCATGCACATATCTGCCTAGTCCCTGAAGAAAACAATCCTAGAAGAATGAAGGGTTTTAAACCAATATCTTACTACAAAAATACATATAAAGTGATTGTAAAGTTACTAGCTGAAAGATTGAGAAAGGTTATTATTGGAATCATCAATTCAGCTCAAGGAGCTTTCATACCAGATAGAAACATTGTAGACAACATATTACTTTTACAAGAACTGCTAAAGGAATATAATTCAGGTAAAAGCTTAAACAACTGCTTTTTGAAAGTTGGTTTCTATAAAGAATTTGAAGCAATCAGTTAGTGTTTTATCAGAATATGCCTTGAAGCAATTGAGATACCCTATAGATTTATGAACTAGATAATGTCATGCATTCAATCTACTACTCTAAATCTATGGATAATGTCATGCATTCAATCTACTACTCTAAGTGTTCTTGTGAATGGTTCCCCTTCTAAACCTTTCAAGAGTGTAAGAGGGATTAGGTAAGGTGACCAATTATCCCTTTATTTATTCATAGTTGTAATGGAATGTTTTTCTAGGTTATTAAACAAACTCATCTTTTATAATAGAGTATTTCAATATCAACACAAATGCAGCATGATCAACTTAACTCATCTTATGTATGAAGATTATCTTATGTTCCTTAGTGGATCAGATCCACATTCCATTAGCATATTTTTATAAGTTTTAGCTATGCTTGCTGAGTAGTTTGAATTAAAGCATAACACTTAGAAAAACAGCCTTTACATATCTTCATATGCAAGAAATAAAGCATAAATTAGTAAGATTATTGGGTTAAATATACATACTACACCATTTAGATATGTTGGAGTGCCAATCACTATTGCTAAACCAAAATTTAGTTATTGTTTGTCCCTATTAAAAAAATCAAAGCTATAGTGAATGTATTGAAAAATCATTTTCTCTTTTATATTGCCAGGTTAACTCTCATTATATCTATACTTAGCAACCTACACTTACATTGGATTGCACATATTATGTTACCTAGAAAGGTAACAAAGAAGATAGACAAATTAATGAAAGCACATTGACGTATAGGCAAACTACTAATATAGCACGACTAAGATTAAATGGAGTAAAGTTACTATTCTGAAGCAACAAGGTGGACTTGGATCATCTCTATCTTAAATATGTAAAAACTATTGATGTGTAAAAGATTATGGAGGCTATAAACTAATCACAATACACTGTTGATTAAATGGCTATTAGGAGACACTAGAGTGTCAATATCAGGAGACACCAAAGTGTCACGGGAGCCACTGCAGTCCCTTCTATGCATGCCTATTTACCCACGACTAGGACTTGGCAATTTTAAAACAAACTATTTCAAGTTTTAAAATCACATGCAAAAGATGTAGTGCATAACATATGTCTTTATTCCATTTTCCTCAAATTGAACATATACATGCACATCCAATCAAACTTAACATGCCTTATGAGTATAAACATTTGCAATAATATAGCATTAAATGCGTTATGTATTTACACATTACATATAATTACACAAATTTCCAATTCATAAACAATCATATTCAATTAACATCGCATAAATGTATTCATAAGGTTGCAGTCATCCTTGAACACACCATACATTTCAACATTAGACACATTATTCACTAACCACACATTCTTTAAGTAATTACCTTAATTAACAATCCATAACTAAATTAACTTTTACTCAATTAATTTAACATCATCTATGTTCATTTGAAGCCCCAATCAAGTCTAAATACATCATAGTTAAATACCTTATCCTTAATTGGCTCAACCATAGCACAAATCAGAAATTACAATATAAAAGGCCTACCCACTATTGTGGGGTACCCTCCCATGATCATGATAGAAGCCAATGCTTCTGCCCACGATCATGGGGTGCGTGCCACGATCGTGGCCTCCGTTTTTTCCTACAAGTTTCTAGATTTTGACATCTTTAAACCAAAGTTAAATATCTTCTTTATAGTTCATCAAATTTACTTCAATTTTACCTTATCCATGCATCAAACCTTTATTAAATTCACGTCCAAATCCAATTCAAAAAGCAGTCAGTAGATAACTCACAACTCATTATCTTACATACATCAAAACCAAACAGAATTTGCCAAATAAGAATTATTTTTCCAACACTCAATTATCAACATCATAACAAATATTTCATGCCAATTCAATTATTATAAAACTTGTATTAAAATATGCTATTAAATTTATAATTCCCTTACCCATTTAACTCCCAATTTCAACCCCAAAGAATCAGCTAATCTAGCCCTTCCAAGCAACTAACACACATCCAAAATCAAGGTGTAAATTTTAGCACTAAGAAAACAATATAGAAGATAACGTAATCTACTTCCTTAATGCAATATCTAGTAAGGATGTTATGTGTTGATAATCCAAATTGAAGCAAAAATCTAGTAGTAGTGAGTGTAAGAGAGAGTTTCGATGGAGAGGAGCAAAGTGAAGAGAGAAGGCTGAAACATTAAAAATGGAGGATGATTCACCACCTACCTAACTCTTTTGATGCTAGGTGTTCTCGATTTAATCAAACCACGTGTCACATATGAAGATAAGCTACTTGCCCTTCAATGAAGCCATTTATATATCTTCATGTGTGGCTACCAAATGTCACAATTCAATTAGGCCACTTGTCACTCAACCAATGTTGCCAAATGTCATTCAAAGTATAGGCTTAGTCATCCTAATTTTTATGTACCAACTTATCTTACCAGTAGACATTTTCCTAATCCAAATGTCCATTTTAACTCAATTCTCTAATGGTATTAATTAATTCCAACTCACTAAGTATGATCCATTAACCAAAATTCAAGATCAGGACAAAATTTAAAACGTATACAATTAACGATCATATCACAATATCTAATACATATACTTTCATGAATATGTAACATTTCAACTAGGGTATAATTTAGGGCTTTACAAAAAGTCTTGAAGATAATTAAGGATTTAGAGAAAGTAACCTTTAAAGAGAATAAGAATTATCACTAAGACATCCCACAAGAACAAATTGTTGAACCCTCTCCTCGATCTACTTAAATAGAAAAATTATAATAAATCATTGACTCATTTAGTTTTTAAATATAATTTCATCCTCTCAGAGAAGTAAGGGTGATAAGAAGGATGAGAATCTTCTAATAGATTGAAAATTTAAGAATCATCATCCTCCTAATCAAATCATAGTTGATGTTTAATAGAGGGTAGTCATTAGATATCCTTTTAGAAATATATCACACATTACTTTTATTTCTCAAATTGAGTGTAGGACTATGGAAGAAGCCTTTACGGATAAAAGTTAGGTTTTTTCTATAAATGAAGAAATGAAACAATTTGAGAGAAGTAAAGTGTAGACTTTAGAAACAAGACCTTGAGATCCCCAAATCATAGGCAGTCAATGGACTTTTAGGGACAAACTAGGTGAATTGGGTACCATTATGAGAAATAAAGCTAGATTTGTGGCTAAAAGGTGAAATCAAAAGGAGGGCATAGGTTTTGAGAAAACTTTTGTACCATTTTCTATATTAGAAGCTATTGGAATATTAGGTGCATTTACATCTTATATGAATTTTAAAGTGTTTCGAATGGATTTTAAAAGTGTATTTTAAATGGTTTTATTCAAGAAGAATTTTTATATTTATCAAACACCTTATTTTTAAAATTATGATTCACCTAATCATTGCGTAAATTCTCTAAAGCATTATATGGCTTTAAAAAATGTATTATAGATTAAGTGCATGCCTTTTTAAAAATGACTTTATATAAGAAAAAAGTTAATGCAACATTATTCATTAAAAAGGATGAGTAAGATATCTTAATATTATCTTTAGGGCTACTAATGGAAGTATGTAGAAAGAATTTTCTAATGTATGAGCAGGGATTGTGAGATGAGCATAATGGGAGAGCTCAATTTCTTTATTGTACTTCAAATTAAGCAAATTAAGAAGGGCATTTTCATCAATTAAGCCATTTACATGAAAGAACTAGTCAAACAATTTAGAATGGATTGAGTCAACCCATTAGGGATATCTGTAAGTATTACAACTAAGTTGAACAAGAAAGAAAAGGTGAAATCAGTTGATGTAAAACTATACTGAGGTATGATTGAAAGTTTATCTTATCAGAAGTAGGCCCTACATTATAATAGTGTTTGTTTATGTGATATATTTCAATCAAATCTAAAAGAATCTTATCATTTATTTATTAAGTGTATACTTAGTTATATGTGTGGTGCCATTTTGTTAGGACCTTGGTATCTCAAAGTTTCATTCTTTCATTTAATTAGGTATTTGGATTTAGATTATAGTGGTAGTCTTTCAAACAGGAAGAGCACTTCTAGTCTTTAATAATTTCTAGGCAATGTATTAATTTTATAGTTTAGTAAGACATAAAATTTGGTTGCCTTTTCAACCACAAAAATCAAATATGTAGCGACCAATAGTTATTGTGCATAAATTATATGACTTGGATAACAATTAAGAGATTATGTCATGGAATTTCAAAGATACCAATTAGGTGTGATACCACTAGTGTAATTTGCCTCATAAAGAACTCCTTTTAACACTTTAGAACCAAGTACATAGAAATTAAATATCCTTTCAGTAAAGATCAAGCGTAAAAATAGGGATATTGAGCTAGAATTTGTTGAAAATTTACATTAATTGATCAACATATTCATTAAACCAAAAAGAGAGGATAAAATGTGTATAATTAGGGAGAATTTAGTCATAATTGAAGGGAATTCTATTTGATAAGGATCTTCTTAGGTGCATAAATTTGATTTTGATTGTTTGATTTATTTTAAGCTTTAGTTTTTAATATTATTTGAATAAAACTTTGAATAAGTAATTCTTTTTAGTGTTCTAGGAAGGAAGAGAGAAAATTAGTTATGTTGGATTCAAGAGGAGTGATTAATTTAAGTAATTTTAATTTTTGTGTATTTAAAATTAATATTACACTTATATTTTTATTGACCTTTTAGATTATTAGAATATTGACCTTTTAGATTATTAGAACCTTTATCATGTCAATTTACAATTGATATTGTAAATTAGTGATATTGTGGTAATCTTTATGCAAAAGTTTATCTTTTTTTTGAGAAATTAAAAAAGTTATGTCAAAAGTGGAGGCTCAAATTTGGATTTAGTCCCCGACATAGGGAACTACAACACTAGTACATATATTTAATCTAGATACCTTGAAACCCTTACAAAGCATAAGAATTGAAAATACAACAATTAAAAGCTCAAGCTATGTGGTTGAACTTAAACCATTAAACACAAACTACATCTTTTAACCTTTAGATAACCACTTCATCTACTATCCTTAGAATTGATGCTTACGTGAGATAAATTAGAAGGTAGACTCAACTATATGGTCTAGGATTAACTAAGACTCTAGTGTAATTTGTAAACCTTCTTATTCTAGCCAATTTAGTTTCAAACATGCAATAAAGAAGTTGTATTTAGGTTATGTTTAGTCCTTCCATAGTTGACTATTAATAACATACCAATTGATCTACTATTCTATAGTTGGTGCTTGATTATAAATGCTTATAATTTGTGAAAAAATTAAGTTGCACCCTTAAATTTTGTATGATAACATGCAAGACATGTTCCTTAGAGCTCACTTTATTATAAAATCTTTTACAGTTTCGTTCTCTCCATATCCCCTACATAGTATTAGCTACTGCAGTAGATAATATATCCAAATAGCATTAATTGATTATGAATTAATAAGCCATTTAATAGCATTAGGAAGAGTTTTAATATTAGCAATTCATAGTCAATGCTCCATTATTCTACTCCATATTGAGAAAGAGTAAAAGCATTCAAAAAAAAAGGTGGTCTCTCATTTCCATTTTATCGTAAAAAGAAGATAATTCCCTCTAATGTTCAGGAATGATAATTTAGCTAAAACTTATTTTTAATTAAAATAGATTATCTTATAATTTTTTATGATGCATGAATTTAGGGGGTGTTAAATATTCATATTGCCTTAGAATAAAAATTCATGTTTGTTTAATTTTATTAATGTTTATCTGATATCACAAAATATTTTTCCATCATAAAAGAATGAGTGATTTTCTAATCAAAGGAAGTTACAATCTATGTTTTGATGATAATAACATGTATGTACTACTAATGATTTTATTTTTTAAAAAGAAATATTGGTTATGCATAAATCAAGATACATCTTATAAAAATACAAAAAAAGTTAGAGCTAAACTTGTTCTAGTGAAGAACAAAATCAAAAAAAGGAAGAACAAGTGAATAAATGATATAAATGATAAGTGATGTTTATTGTAGTTCCTACCTAGTTACTTTGATACTTTAAAGGTTCATCATGTAAAATATATCATCATTTTAACTTATTGCATAGGCCTTTTCAACCATTAAAACAAATTAATGTTTTGATTTCATTAGAAAACACTTTTATTTTTAAATCATTCTTTACATAAAATTTTGAAAATTTTAATTTAATTTATGTATTAAAAAATTAAGTTTGAGTGTTTAAAAATGTTGAAATCATGATCCTGGATGTATTAGTTGACCAATATAGGTTAGTGATCGACTAATGTAGGCTAAAATTGCTAAAACTTATGTACTTAAATGCTGTAGCTACATTAATCAACTAATGTCCTAATTGGCAGAAGATCTACGCATTCAATGCACATTAATAAATAGAGGATGACAAATGCAAAGTAACTAGCCATTGGCAATGACTAGTTTTTGATTCTAATGGATAATTTAATTTTTAAACCTTTCAACTATATGATTTTTCATTAGTTTAAGTATGGAAAATATTTGAATATTTTATAAAAATATTTCAAAAAAGTTTTTCAAAGGTTTATGAGCATTTATTGTTGAATTTTGAAGGGTGTGAGCCTTTAGGTTACCAAAGTGCTCAAGTAAGATCTTTTGAGTTATAAATTCATTTATCAATGGAGTTACTCTTCGCCTTGGAGAAGAATCATAAGAAGAGTTGCTCTTTACTCGTGTAAAAATAAGGTTATTATAAGAAGGTTTCTATTAATCTTTTTTGGGGAAGAGAATCAATGAAATTCTAATAAGTGTATTGAAAAGTAGATGCAAGCAAGGATAGTTTGAAGACTATTCAACTGATTTATATTGAGTTATCTCTTTGTATTATCATATATTAATATTTGTTAAATTACATCTTTTAGATAGAAAATAGTTTCATAGATCCATCAACACCCAATTCACTACCCTCATAAGTGCCATTAGGGACAAATAGCTTAAAAGTTTCATTATAAAGAATAGTTTCTACTATGGGACAATCAATATCCTAAAATATATAATTCTTTTACCTTAAGATCTTTCATCCTTCTAGCTTCAAGTTCTCCTTTTGGGGAATTTTTCAAAGTACTACATTTTAGTGATTCTTGAATTCTAGATTAAAAGTTAGCCAAAACTCTATTAACCTAAAAAATTCTTCATTAACATGCTTAAATGGTCATATTGATATCAAAGAATAGGATGATTACTTGCATAAAATTAGAATGTGTGGCTATTGGATATATAGGAAATAGATAAAAGAAATTTATTATTTCCTCACGTCTTTCCACTCCTAAGAGAACTAGACTCTAATACAATTATAAGAACAGAAATTAGAAAAATAAACAAAGGATCTATATGAATCACGCCCTCAACATTGCTCATATAGAGGATTTAACTAGATCTTTCACTCAGGAGGAAGTAGAAAGCCGTACTTACAACAAATCCATACAAGGCTTCTAGGTCGGATGAATTTAATGGTTTCTTTTTTAAAAAACATGGGGACTTGTAAAAGAGATAGTGGTTAAAAGTGTGTTCGAGTTAATATATTGTTACAACCTGATATACAGGATAATTTCTAAGCTACTTTCTAATAGACTTAAAAACAATCTTGAGTTCCTTCGTCAATTAAGTAGAGGAGCTTTTATAATGAGTCATAATATAAGAGACATCATCATGCTAGCCCAAGAGCTCTTTAAAAATTACCATTCCAGATTAAGACCTAAATGTTGTGCCCTCATGATAGATTTTCAAGAAGACTTTTGACCCTCTAAAGTAGCAATTTATAAAACATACTCTAGAGGTGTTTGGATTCCCTCTAGCCTTCAGGAGGTGGGTAGCTTAACATGTGGAAATAGTCTTCTATAATGTACTTTGCAATCGAGAACTCAAAAGTCCTTAGACAGGGGGATCCTTTATCCTTATATTCTTACTTTATATCTAAAAGTCCTTAGTAAAATCATCAATTACAATATCAAAAGACAACTAAATTTTACCTATCATCACAAGTGCAGGGAAATAAAGATTGTCAGCTTGATATTTGTAGATGATTTATTATTATTGATTAGGGAAAATAAATCTTCTTTGGAAGTGCTGATGGAGTCCTTAGATACCCTGTCTATATTATTTGACTTATCTATCAATTCAAATAAAAGCTAGCTTATTATCTAAGAGAGTGTTAAGCAATGCGTAGAGAATTTCTACAACTTGACTAAATATATAGTGAAAGATCCCCCTTTAAATATTTAACTATCAAATAAAGAGACTTACATATCAAGACTGCAAACCCCTTTGGATGTTATCCATAGGAGGATCAATAACTAGAGGAATAAATGCAAATAATGATTTGGTTACTATATTATTTGGCTTATTTGTCAATTCAAATAAAAGCTACCTTATTATCTTAGAGAGTGTCAAGCAATGCGTAAAGAATTTCTACAACTTGATTAAATATATAGTGAAAGATCCCCCTTTAAATATTTAACTATCAAATAAAGAGACTTACATATGGAGACTGCACCCCTTTGGATGTTGTCCATAGGAGGATTAATAATTAGAGGAATAAATGCAAATAATTGCATTTTTACTTAACTATCTCTAAATTCACTAGATGTCATATAAGCTCAACCGAAGAAATTGATAGAATAACTAAAAACTCTCTAGACATGTGGAGTTGAAAATCCTAACAAATCTAACATAAATTGATGTGAGGTTTTAAACAAAAGGAGGAAAAGGGAATCAACAAAAGATCTCTCATGATTATTAATAAGGTGTTGATTGCAAAAAAGATCTAGAGAATCTTTTTTGATGAAGAAGTCAAATAGGTAAGGTGGGCTCATATGCATTTTCTAAAAGGGAGGTGATTTTAAAACAAATCTAAAAATCCAAACTCCTCATGATTTATAACATAGTAATTGAGAATTAAGGATAGCGTAAGTGGATTAATGGGATACAGAATTAAGAATGGAGAACAAGCTTACTTTTTGGATGACAATTAGAATGTACTTAGCCCTCTAAACCTCCTATTAGAATATCAATGGCTCGATTGTTTAATTCATAAAGAAGCAAGAGTTAAGGAGTTTATAGAGAATGGTGAATGGATTAGTAGATGTAAGGGATTCACAAGGATTATAAAAAAGTGCCAGTAAATAGGCTACCATTGGATCAGGAAGATAAATTAATCTGGATACCTGACTCCTCCAATTTCTTTACAAATAAATCCTAATATACTTTCTTTAGATCAATAAAACCACAAGTCCCATGGTATAAGTTGGTCCTCAATCCATTACTATTATACTTGCCTTAGATCGTCAAAGCCTTTATCATATTTTGGATGGCTATCAAGAATGGACTGAAGAATAAGGACAAGCTTGTTAAGTTTATGAGTAATATTAATCCAACATATAGTTTCTACAAGAAGAATCAAGAAAACTTAACTCATCTTCTTTTTAATTACAACACTGCTCAGAGACTTTGGACTATAGTCTAACAATTATGTGACTTATACTGTCTAGAATCTAATTAGGGTGAAATAGTGCTATGGTTCTCCAAATTATGCAAGGGTAAGACAAATTACATAAATGTGTTCAAGCTAGTTTTCAGTTGCACGATTTATTCCATTTGGCACTATAGGAATTAGGTGCTTTTTATGGAGCAAAGCATGAATAATAACTAGTTTAATAGATGAGGGGGTTAATATAGGTTAAGGGTATGCATAAAAAGATCAGTGGCAATATGAAGAATAGATAAGGCCAATTAAAATCAACTTATCACTTCTGTATTTGTGGTTCCAGCTAGTTTGGCATATTGAATTATACTGGGCCTTGATCTTTGTATATAATCTCTTTTGATGGCTTTTAGCCTATGTATCTTTTGACTGTATTCTAAGTATGTTTGTAAGTTGTCCTATGATCTATTTTTTCTTACTTTTGATTTAATATTATTCCTTACTTTACCCAAAAAAAAAAAAGGAACAGGCACTAAAAGAAAAGGATAGTGAAGAGTGACCTATCTTGTAGCTCTTACCTTACCCCTTCCTATTTGACTATAGTCGGAGATATATAATTGTTAACCTAATTTATTAATTTGCGTTATTTATAAATTTTTGTGGGCTTATTAATCAATATAGTCATTCCTTCGTCAAATTTGAGAAATAAAATATCTTCTCTAAAAAATATGTTTTTTATTTTTTATATTTTCAAATTTTAAATTTTTGAATTCTAAAAATTATATTTTTATCTTTTTCATTATTGTAATGAATTTTAAACATAAACTTTTTAAAGTTTCCTCATATTTTAAAATTTTATATGAATTGATATACACCAATTAAAAATTATCATTAACTAATAATTTCCACAAAAAGTTCAACAAAAAAGGTGTGTTATAATTATGATTTGGAGTATAATTTCTAGGTTCATTGTTGTGCTTCATCTTCTAATCATCCCTAAATGTTATTTATAAAATGTGTTTCTTAAAACAAAAGTTCCCTAACAAACTTTTGACATAAACTACTAGTGAAGAATAATTTTTTTCAATAAATAAAAAATTAAAACTAAGAGAGAATTCAAAATATTTTATGTTCATGTTCATGTTACTAATCAAAATACACTTAAATTTAAACACTCTTAATTACATAATTGAGTCTGTGAAGATATTCACAATTTCTCCATCAACCCTTAATGCAGATTCATCAATATGACATAAATTAGGGATTTAGGGATAGGTGTTTGTAAAGTGTGTGAGTTTTGTCTGAAAGAAATCGAAGAAGGGATACAATCTGACTAAGGAATAAGCTCAAGACAGAAGTGAGACATGCATAGAGTGAAGCATGTGAGAAGCACACGTGAGAAGCACATTTTGAAGAAATAAAGTGTGTGGACTCATAAATAGAACACATATAACTTCATCAACTTTATAAATACCTCTAATTAGAGTCATATATACACACACAAAATTTGTTTTCTGATCCAAGAAAGAAAGTGAGTTAAAGAGTTGTTAGAGTACTTATCTAAAGGTACTAGAGAGTTTAGAGAACTCTTGCAGGTGTTTTTTAGACACTCCATCTCTTGTAACACATTCTTTCATTGAAGCTAGAAGAACCACCATAGTGAGATCCTTGGATGTAGATAGCAATTAAGCTATCGAAATAAGTAAATTCTGTGTTCTTTATTTTTTTCTGCTACTCCTTAAATTCTACAAAATCAAATCAAGTGCTATCAGTCTTTTGTGGTAAAAGACAACATAAAGATAAAAAGTTCCTAACATCAGTGGTATCAGAGCCAATTCACAGAATTTTGAGCATTCAAGCATTCAAGACTCATCAAGAAGGTGAAGGTAATATAATATCATACAAGTAAGCCTAAATCTTCACACCATTTTTCTAATCTACCTATTTCAGTCAAGACACCATCAAGAAATGTGCTTTCTTGTCTTCTCTAAAATTTTCGTAACAAAATGGTAGACAAAGAAATGGATGTGTTTAATGGTAAAGAAGATTTCAAAATCTAGAAACTTCAACTGTAAGCTTTACTTGAATCTTATGATTGATATGGTGCAATTGAAGAACAGTATGATACGGAGACTGATCCTGTTAAGAATCTGAAGTTGCAAAGACTTGCACATTGCAAGTTAATGCTTCATTTGTCACCTACTGTGATAAGAAAAATGCAGAACTATAATACTGAAAAGAAATTATGGATGAAGCTTGACGAACTCTATGCTAAAAGACATCTTCCTAACTAGATGACATTATTACATAATTAGCTAACTATAAAATGAATAGTATTGTTTCGCTTTATGATAATCTGGATTACTTCTTTAAATTGGTACAAGATTTAGAAGCTACAAATGAAAAGATATCAGAAGATCATCAAGCTGTGGCAATTATAAGAGCCTTACCATCAAACTTTAATGCCTTTAAGAAAGTGATTAAGCATGCTAGTAGAGAATCACTCACGGTCAAGAGGGTGTTGGACTCACTAATAAAGGAAATTGTGGATAACAATCCATTGAAGAAGGATCCAAAAGTCATGTTTATTAATAATAAACAAGAAATGAAGCATCAGTAAAAGAACAGTAAGAAGGGAAATTGGCATAAAAGGAATGGCAGAGACAAATAGTCTAAAGATAATACAGAAAAGAAGAAAAATTCTAAAGGCAAGAAGTGCTTCTATTGTGACAAGGAGGGGCATTTTGTCAGAGACTACAGAAAGAAGAAAAGAGACAAGGCTGCACAAGGTGGAAATGCTATAAATGTGGAGAAACATGAAGAACTAGTGGTGATAAATTGTTGGTAGTTACAGAAGAGAGTGAAGATCTCAGCAGAGAATGGATCTTTGACTCAAGCTGTACAATGCATGTCACTCCTCACAGAGATTAGTTCACCACATTCAAGCCAATTAATGCTAAGGTGAAGATGGCAGACCTAGGACAACAACAGGTTGAAGGTATTGGAAATATTTCCATTAATATGTTTGTTGGAAAGAAAAGAAACTTGACCAATGTCAGATTTATGCCTGAAGTAAGGAGAAATCTCATATCTGAAAGATTTTTTGATCAGCAAGGTTTTCGTATTAGATTTAAGGATGGACTTAAAGAAATTCTAAAGGATGGAAGAGTGATCATAAGAGGAGTTGAAAAGGGTGGGCTCTACTATGTAATAGGCTCTACTGAAGTGAACCTAACTACTGGAAATGGAGAGCCAGATTCAACTAAGCAATGGCACTCAAGGTTGGGAAATGCAGGGAATAAGAATTTGATGCATCTTTCTAAACAAGGACTAATTTCAAAAAAGGCATAAAGAATATGAAATTCTGTGAATCATGTGCGCTAGGAAAGCACCACAGAACTAGTTTTCATAAAGGAGTAAAAAGAGCTAAAGAGATCATGGAATATGCTCACAGTGATCTCTGTGGGCCAACTCAAGTATCCACTGCAGGAGGGAACAAAATTTTCACGTCCATCATAGATGACAAGTCTAGGAAATGCTGGGTCTAACCTATGAAAAAGAAAGATGAAGCATTGGAAATCTTCATCAAGTGGTATACATTAATGAAGAATCAGATAGGAAAGAAGCTAAAGTGCCTAAGGATAGATAATGGCCTTGAATACTGCAATAAAGAATTTGAAGACTACTGCAGTAAGAAAGGCATACAAAGGTATAAAACAATTAAAGCAACAACTCAATAAAATGGTGTAGCTGAGAGGCTCAACAGAACGCTCCTAAAAAAGACCATATATATGCTACTATCATCGGGGTGTTCACAATGTTTGTGGAGGGAAGCTATTAAGACTGCAGCCTACGTAATAAACATATTACCCACATCTGCTAATGAGTACAAAACTCCACAGGAAATCTAGAATGGGAAGAAGCCTAGCTTGACTCATTGAAGAACCTTCAGATGTACTGCCTATGCATATCAAAAGGAAGGTAAGTTAGAACCTAGAGCAGTGAAAAGAGTATTCTTAGGCTATCTAGAAGGAGTTAAAGGCTACAAAGTCCTACTGCTTTAACAAGGAGGTTTCAAAACCATTATTAGTATAGACATGATTTTTAAGGAAAATGAGTTTACTTTGTTGTGCAGAAATCTTGCAGACTCTAACCTATAATAGGAAATTTAGAAGCAACTAGGGTCACCAAGTACTTCAGTCCCCTTTTATGTGCCACAAGAAACAAAAGTAGAAGAAGACAAAACTCAATATCATGATGAGGAACTTGTGCAAAGCCCTATTCATTATAAACAAGAGACTGAAGAAACATAAGGTGAAAGTGAGGAAAGAGTCTCACAACAGCTGCAGATAGCTCACATGAAGCTCTACAAAACTACCAGCTTACCAAGGATAGACAACCAGGACAAAGAATTCCTAATAGGAGGTATACAGACTACTCTAATTTAGTTGAATATGCATGTCTTATTGCAGAATATATAGATTGCAGGACACCAGAAACCTATAAAGAAGCTATGAGTAGAGAGGATGCTGAATAATGGAAGTTGGCTTACAATAAGGAATATTCCTCTTTAATAAAGAATATGACTTGGATATTAGTGCCTAAGCCACCTAAAGAAAAGTTAATTGAGAAAAAATGGTTGTTCAAGCTTAAAAAGGGAGTTACAAAGGCATAACCTAAGATATACAAGGCCAGACTTATAGCTAAGGGATATAGACAGAAGGAGGGAGTTGACTATAAGGAGATTTTTTTCACCAGCTTTGAAATTCAAAACTATTAGACTCATCCTAGTGTTAGCTACAATCTATGAATGGGAAATCCATCAAATGGATATCAAAATAGCCTTCCTATATGGAAAGCTTGAGGAAACTATCTATATGAAGCAGTCAGTTGGTTTAGTGGATACAAACAGGCTGATATGTTTGCCTATTACATAAATCCCTATATGGATTAAAACAAGCACCTAAGTAGTGGAACAAGAAGTTTCATGAGGTTGTTGCTAGTATGAAGTTTACTAGAAATGCATATGACTACTGTCTTTACTATAAGGACCTAGGAGAGACTAAAGAAGTCTTTATGTTCGTCTATATAGATGACTTAGTCATCACTAGAAAGGATCTCAGCAGAATTGAAGAGGTAAAGAATGCACTATGCAAACACTTCGAGATGAATGATATGGCAGAAGCACAAAAGCTTCTAGGAATGCAGATAATCAAAAATAGGAGGGAAGGAAAGCTATGGCTCAATCAAAAGAACTACATCAGAAAAGTTCTTGCTCAAGTCAACATGGAACATGCAAAACCAAGTTCTGTCCTTATAGGATCACATCTACGGATGGTTTCTAGTAAGATTCCTAAGATAGAGGAAGGACGGAAAGTTATGGTACACTATCCCTATGATGTTGTAGTTGGAAGTATCTTTTACATAATGATATGTACAAGACCTAACCTAGCCTATGCAATCAGTATTCTAAGCAAATTCATGGCCAATCCAGGTTTTAAACACTGGCAAGGGCTAAAGAATGTTCTCAGATGCTAAGCTGGAACTAAAAATTACGGATTATGTTTTTAAGAAGTTAAACTAGCTAAATGCAATGACATATCCTTATATGGTTTTGTAGATGCAGATTATACAGCAGATAAAGACACAAGGAAATCAATATTAGCATATTTTTTCACATTAGCAGGAAATACAATTAGTTGGAAAGTTCAATAGCAATCAATAATATCTCTATCAACAACAGTGGTAGAATACTATGCAATTATAAGAGGAGAAAAAGAGCTATCATGGTTAACAGGCATCATAAAGGAAATCAACATCGACATTGCAACATCAACAATATTCATAAACAATCAGAGTGCACTCTACCTCAGTAAAGACCTAATTTTACACGAAAGATCCAAGAATATAAATGTGAGGCTTCACTTTTTTAGAGACAAAATCTCACAAGGGTTATTCACTCTAAATAAAATAGATAGCGATACAAACCGTTCAGATTTTGAAACGAAGACTATCACTCTAAGGAAGTTCACTTTTTGTATAGACTATCTACAACTAAGTGAAGCCCCTTGAAGACAACAATCATCGAAGACCCACTCTTGATCTCACGATTGCGGTAAAAACTAGGATTTGGTTTCTAAATCTCCTACAAATCAATGAACAATGTGAAGATTAATGGAGAAGGAGGAAATAAATGTGAAGATATTCACAATTTCTCCATCAACCCTTAATGCAGATTCATCAATCTGACATAAATTAGGGATTTAGGGATAGGTGTTTGTAAAGTGTGTGAATTGTGTCTAAAAGAAATCGAAGAAGGGATACAATCTGACTAAGGAATAAGCTCAAGACAGAAGTGAGACACGCATATAGTGAAGCACGTGAAATGCATATGAGAAGCACACATAAGAAGCACATGCTGAAGAACTAAAGTGTGTGGACTCATAAGCAGAACACATATAACTTCATCAGCTCCATAAATACCCCTAATTAGAGTCACATATACACACACAAAAGTTGTTTTCTGATTCAATAAATAAAGTGAGTTAGAGAGTTGCCAGAGTACTTATCTAAGGGTACTAGAGAGTTTAGAGAACTATTACAGGTGTTTTTAAAACACTCCATCTCTTGTGACAAATTTTTTCATTGGAGCTAGTGGAACCATCATAGTGAGATCCTTAGATGTAGATAGCAATTAAGCTATCGAACTAAGTAAATTCTATGCTCTTTATTTTTTCTTCTACTCCTTAAATTCTATAAAATCAAATCAAGTGCCATAAGTCTTTTGTGGTAAAAGACAACATAAAGATAGAAAGTTCCTAACAGAGTCCTAGTTGATCCTTCAATAACTACAAATAAATTCTTGTCCAAGGGATATCTGAGCATTTTGACTGGCGTCATACTAGTATGTATATGTCATCATCGTATTCAGATGTATCATATCTATCTTAATCTTCTTCTTCACTGATGTCTATAATTAGCTGACAAGTATTTTGGTTTACCAGATAGTTTAATTTTCTTGGACTATAAAGCTCATTTGGCTCATTGAGAGTTTCAGAATATAGAAGAATCAAAATTCGGGACTTTTAGGCTAAAACTGACAGTAGAATTTTCATACTGGTCCATTTATATTGAATAGTTCAAGCCCAAGCCACCTTAGCTAGTCAATCGACTAATATTGTTAACAATCAATGAGAACAAGAAAGTTTTGAATCGTATGATTATTCTTGAATTATTGGGATTGAAAATCTGACATGCCTGAAGATTGTCCTGAAAAGAAATAGTAAGACTGCAACGAAAAGTTTTTGCAACAACAAAATTCGAAGTGAGTATACAAGTTTTAATTTTTAGGACTAGATTTCATAAGATTAAAAACAACTTAGGGTAAAAGATATCAATTTCATTTCATTAATTTTACCAATATTTTAAAAATTTTTGTAAAAAGCTTTTAAAGTTTGTGAAAAGTCTAGAATTAATTTTTTCATTAAAATTTATCCTAAACTTTTACTAACTTGACATTTGGAAAAATGTGGATAGCTAATTCACAAGAATGATTGAAAATGAGCAAATCACAAAAGTAAGGTATGTCAAAATATTAAATTTAATATATTTATTAATATATTTATTAGTTTAATATGATAATAAATTAATTTTATTAACAAATAGAATGATCATTTTATGTTAATTTTTAATTTTTAAAATTTATAAATAACTAACAATAGTTTGATTGGATTTGTGTTAATAAATATAATTACAAAAGTTT
>JAOQML010119478.1:0-20999 GCA_027568935.1 Erythroxylum urbanii
GCCCTTAATGATTGAGAATTGTCCCATTTGCCCTTCCATTTATGCCTTATGTCTTTTATACTTAAGTGTCTTGCCAATAGTACCCTTGAACATTCTAACATAACACTTTCTTCTAGAAAAATGTCCCCTATTGTCTCAAGTTTCTAATGGAACCAAAATCATTCAATTTCGTTTAGTGATTCAAAAGATATACTTCAAACATTTTTGGACTGCTCTTGTCTATAACGGTATACTATGCACAACTTCCATATGAAATTTGAACATCTTAAACACTGAATTAGATTCCAATTTCTTCATACCATTTGTAGCTCCATGTCTCTAGTTTACCAAAAATCAGATGTCATCTCATTTGGAGCTCTACAGATCCAGAAATCATCAAAATACTGAAGTATGTTCAGTGGAATAACACCAGTTCATATTATTTAAGAGTACACACACTGTACCCGCCCCACGTTTTTCACTCAATCATTCTCACTTCATTTCAGTTGGCTATGATTTTTTTTCGTAAAGATGTAGAGAAATGTCTTACGAGTCCAATGGTTCAAGACTCAAGTCATTTGACTGTCTAGAGAAGAAGTTATGGCCAAAAGAATCCAATATGTTTTTATCCTATATCATATTGAACTTAATTCGGGGCTATTAGCCTAACTTTCTCTATAGGTATTGGATTTAGGTATTTTTATACATGGTTTAAAAGAGGACTTCAAGAGCTACAACTTCTATGAAGACCTCAAAGACAAATTCTACCTTCTGAAGGGTCAAAAATAGGACAGAAGGTACATGATGAATAGTAACTCAGAAGGAATTTATGAATAGTAACACAGAAGGTGTTTTGTAATTAGCATAACTTTTCCTACAGATATCATATTTAGGTATTCAATATATGGTTCGAAAGAGGACTTCAAGAGATACAACTTCTATGAAGACCTCAAAGACAAATTCTAACTTCTAAAGGGTCAAAAATAGGAAAGAAAGTACATGATGAACAGTAACCCAGAAGGAGTTTATGAATAGTAACCTAGAAGGTATAAACAGAAGATAGACCCAAAAGGTCTAAACAGAACATAGTGGTCAAAGTAGACGGTAAAAGTCAAACATAGACGCAGAAGGTCTAAACAGAAGATAATGGTCAAAGTAGATGGAAAAAGTCAAACATAGACGCAGAAGGTCTAAACAAAACATAGACGATACGTCTATGCTCCCGAACATCTTTAAGTCTTCATCAATTCTCATATGAACACCTAAGTATTCATGCATGCTCAGTGAACATTTTCCAGATCACTATTAATTTTGTTTCTAAATCTTTCCTTATCACAACTCATACCAAGATCACTCTTTCTACTCCCTCTACTTCTCATTTCTAATAGAAAAAAATCACATTTAAAAACAATCATATCTGGAAGTTGTCAATGAATGCATGTACTCTTATTATTATTTTTTGTATAGGCAAACATTTAATATTTATGTGCATATATACTAACATTATGCGTGAGCAAGAAAATGCATTTCCTTAATCTCTCTTTGAGCTCATATGTACTAAAATTTCGGGTCCTAACCCTTAATATGAGAATGGGATGTTACAAATGGTGATGCCCTAACTGTGAAGAGGGTTCTTGATTCTTTGATGGAGGAAGTGATAGACAATAATCACTTCAATAAAGAACTAGAGGTGATGTTTATAGACAACAGATCTGAAAGTAAGTCTACATCAACTGGTTCAAAGAAAGGTGGTGGACAGAAAGCTAAGGGAAAGGGCAAACAGAAGAAGAATGATGATGACAAGAAAAAGAACAAGGCCAGAGGTAAAACATGCTTCTACTGTGATAAGGAAGGACACTTTGCAAGGGATTGAAGGAAGAAGAAGAAGGACAAAGAGGCATAGAAAGGTGATGCAGGAAATGTTGAGAAACTTGAAGAGACCAGTGGAGATGAGATACTTGCCATGATAGGTGAAACAGATGAGTTTTCAATAGAATGGATTCTGGACTCAGGCTGTACAATGCATGTAACTCCCTACAGGGACTGGTTCTCTTCTTTTGAGAACTTGACAGCCAAAGTAAGAATGGTAGAAGTAGGGAAGCAAGATATCAAAGGCATTGGCAATGTTTCCATCAAGATGCATGATGGAAAGAGGAGAAAATTGAGCAATGTAAGATATGTCCCTGGAGTTAGAAGAAACCTTTTATCAAAGAGCATCTTTAATAAGCAAGGATACAAGATTAGGTCCAAGGATGATTTGAGAGAAATCATGAAGGATGGTAAGGTGGTGATAAGGGCAATTGAAAAGGGGGGGGGGGGGTTTATACTATATTGTAGGCACTACGGAGAATAACCTAACAATAGAGAAGAAGGAGTTAAACTCAATTATTCTGTGACATGCAAGACTCGGACATGTTGGAAACAAAAGTCTCAAACACTTAGAGCAATAGAGGCTGCTGCCAAACACATATAAAGAAAATTGAGTTCTGTGAGGGATTATACTGGGTAAACATCACAGAATCTCTTTCTCAATGATTGCAAAAAGAGCCGCCAGAAGCATGGAATATGTTCATAGTGACCTATGAAGGCCAGCTTAAACTCAAAATATGGGAGGAAAGAAATATTTCATGACTATCATTGATGACAGGTCACGAAAATGTTGGGTATACCTTTTGAAATCAAAGGATGAAGCACTAGAGGCATTTGTCAAGTGTCATACTCTGATGGAGAACTAAACAGGAAAGAAGCTGAAGTGCCTAAGAACAGACAATGGGCTAGAATTCTGTAATAAGGAGTTTGATGAATACTATAAAAGGAAGGGAATTTAGAGGCATAGAACTATCAAGGCTACACCTCAATAGAATGGAGTAGCAGAAAGACTAAATAGAACCCTACTTGAGAAGACAAGATGTATGTTACTGTCCTTAGGCCTATCTCAAGCACTATGGGGGGAGGCTATCAAAACTACAGCCTACTTGATAAATAGACTACCAACATCTGTAAATGAGTATAAAACTCTTGAAGAGGTATGGAATGGTTCTAAACCTATTTTGACTCATTTGACACCTTTTGGATGTAGTGTTTACATTCCAAAACAGAAGGGAAGCTTGAACCTAGAGCTGTCAAAGGGGTATTTCTTGGACACCCTAAAGGAACTAAAGGGTACAAAGTCCTAATCCTGCAGTTAGGAGCTTACAAGACTCAAATAAGCAGAGATGCTATATTCAGGGAAACTAAATTCCCACTACTGAAGCAGAAAAGTGGAGGAATGAATGCCAAGATGATATCATATAGCAGCTGGGTTCAAATAACAGTCTGAACCCTTTCTATGTTGCACCCTTCATATATGAAAGAGATAAAGTTGAAGCAGCTGCTGAACAGACAACCCCACTAGGCGAAGAAACTATAGACATAGATCCTAACTCTCAGGAGGGAACTGAAGAGGAAGAGGAAGCTACAGAAGCTTAACAAGCTCACTTGTAGGATTATCAACTAGTCAGAGATAGGGAACCAAGACAGAGAATACCAAACAGAAGGTATATTGAAACTGACTTAATCAAATTATGCTTGTTTGGTTGCAAAACTAGTTGGGTCAGGAGCACCAGAAACATATGAAGAAGCAATGAAAGGGGCTGATGCAGAATAGTGGAAGAAAGCTTGCCTAAGTGAATATACTTCTCTAATGAAGAATGAGACTTGGAAGCTAGTTCCTAAGCCACCAAATGCTAAGCTGATTGAATGTAAATGGATATTCAAGCTGAAGGATGGAGTAACATAAGCTTATCCAATGACCTATAAGGCCAGACTAGTAGCAAAAGGCCAGGTAAAGAGAGGGAGTGGATTACAAGGAAATCTTCTCTCTAATGGTTAAGTTCAAAATAGTAAGAATAGTTTTGACCCTAGCTACTTTGAATGATTGGGAGATACATTATATGGATGTAAAGACAACATTCCTATATGGAAGGCTAGAAGAAATCATCTATACGAAGAAGGCTACAGGCTTTATAAATAAGAAAAATCCAGATCATGTTTGCTTGCTGGAAAAATTACTATATGGCCTAAAGCAAGCTCCCAGGCAATGGAACAAGAAGTTCCATGAGGTGGTGATAGAAATGAAGTTTAAGAGAAGTGCCTATGACTACCTATACTACAAGGATTTAGAGAAGGAGGAAGTAGTCTACATGCTGGTGTATGTGGATGACCTAGTCATCACAAGAAAACTAGTACAGGGGATACAAAAAGTGAAGAATGCTCTAAGGCAGAATTTTGATATGAAAGACCTAAGGAAGGCTCAAAAGCTACTGGGTATGCAGATCATAAAGAATGAAGTAGAGGGGAAGCTATGGTTGATACAAAGGGACTACATCAGAAAGGTCCTATTTAAGATCAACATGGAAGATGCTAAGCCTAGTTTTGCTCCAATTGCCACACACTTGCAGCTGATAGTTGCTAAGAGTCCAGCAACAGAAACAGAACAAAAACAAACGCAGAAATATCCTTATGATGTAGGTATAGGTTATATAATGTATATCATGATATGTACTAGACCTAACTTAGCCTATACAATCAGCCTACTTAGCATATTCATGGCTAATCCAAGTCTAAAACACTGGTAGGGATTTAAGGTAGTACTTAGATACTTAAAGGGAACCCTAAATCATGGTCTATGTTTTTCAAAATCTAACCAACAACTGCTTAAAGATACAAGTTTATATGGCTATGTAGATGCAGATTACGTAGCAGATAAGGATACACGCAAATCATTATCAGCATATTATTTCACACTTTTAGGGAACACAATAAGCTGGAAGGTATAACAACAATCAGTGGTATCCCTATCTACAACAGAAGTAGAGTATTACGCAATCACAGAAGGCCTAAAGGAGCTAATATGGCTAAAGGGGATACTATCAAAAATCAAAGTTCAAATCACAGAGAAAGCAATCTACACAGATGGTCATAGCGCACTTTACCTAAGCAAGGATCCGGTTCTATATGAATTCTTGAAACACATTGACATCAGACTCCATTTTCATCAGGGACAACATCAACAACAGAGAGGTTGTCCTGAAGAAAATAAGACGAGAACAAAATCGATAAAATTTTGGGACAAAAGTGGTTTCGATAAAGAAGTTCATTTTTTATAGAGATCTTCTACAGATAAATGAAGCTCCTTGAAGGAAAAACAAAACTTACCTAGTCGATCTCATAACTTCAGTGAAGCTAGGGTTTCGGTCTTAGAAATCAACCACGAATTGATGAGCTATGTGAAGATTCATGGAGAAGGAGGGAATAATTTTGAAGAAAATCACATTTTCTCCATAAACATTCACATAAACTCATCAATCGAAGAACATAATTAGGGATTTTTGGGACAAGAGTGTATGTGTGTGAGAAGTGAAGAAGAGGTTCTGGAGAATTTGAAGAAAGAAGAGAATAGAAATGCTATCTGACTAAAGGGTTAAAAAGTAGAGCATAAGAGGAAGTGCTTTAGTCATACACGTGGGTATCACATGGATAATAATCACGTGAGCAGGACAAAGCTTAATAAACAAAGCATGGTTTGATAGGCGTGAATAAAAGGCAGAAACATACATCCTTTACTCTGTTGTATAAATATATAAGTTTATAGCAACACACACAATCTGCTTATACATGTACACAATCTTTTGATTCAAAAGAGAGAAAAATTGAGGGAGTGCTAGAGTACTTATCAAAAAAGTACCAGGGAGTTTGTGAGGGAACTCTTGTAGGTGTTTGTGAAACACTCAATCTCTTGAATTTTTCTCTTCTTGAAGCTAGTGAAACCTCAGTGTGAGATTGACCTTTGGACGTAGATAGCTTCGTGCTATCAAACCAAGTAAAAATTTGAGTCTTCTTACTTTTCTATAACCTTTTCATTTCTACAAAACAAGTTCAAAGTATCAAGCATCATCAGTCTTGTTAATAAAGAAATAGAAAGCCATACAAAGATCCTAATAACTCCAAGCTCAAAGGACTTTCTTTAAGCCATATAGATTTTTTCAAAGAAGACAAACCTCATTAGGAAGATGATTATAAGCAGGAGGAGTTACATATAAACTTTTTCAAAAAAGCTATCATTAAGAAACACATTTTTAGATCATTTGGAGCATTTTCCATTATTTAATAGAAATAATACAAAGAAGATGCAAGTTACAGATACAAATGTTTCTTCATAATCAATAAAACCCATAGCTACAAAGTGAGCCTTATATTGTTCTATAGATCCATCAACTTTAGTCTTAATTTTGTAAACGTAATTACATTCAATAACATACTTGTCTGGTAGTAAATTAATTAAATCCCAAGTGTGAGTGCTTATAAGAGTTTTTAGTTCTTCTATCATTACTTTCTATTAAAGAGGGTTAGTATTAGTTTTGTTATAAGCATTAAGAAGTAATAGCAACATAACAAGGATAATCAAGAAGAATAACATTGGGTTTTCTTATTTGAGTAGGAAGAGGAGGAATAGGAGGTGATGAAGACACAACAACATAAGGAGATGGAGAAGAACTAGTGATGGAATCCACAATAGGAAGGACTTCAGTAGAAGTAAGGGAATATGAATTGACACTGATGGTCCTGCAAAATAATTATTAGGAAAATAATATAAGGATCAGTTAGAAAGAAATGAGTATATTAAACAAGAAAAGATGATAGAGTAGAGAACATCTTATATTCTTGTAATTAGAAATGATGGAAAATTTGAAAGCATTTTGAAAGAGGATCAAAATACCTATAATCTTTATGTTCAACACAATACCCTATCAAAACACAAAATCCGGTTTGGGTTCAAGTTCTGTATATTCATGAGGATGGAGAAATATAAAGCAAACACATTCAAAGACACAGAGAGATTGATAATTAGGAGTTTGAATAAAAGTTACTAATGGTAGGGATAGGAATCTAATTGATAGTGTAGATAGAAGTGGAGTTGCTTTCCAAAAAAAGATTTTGGAAAAGAAGATGAAATGAGAAGGGCTCGAACATTATCTAAGATATGTCTAGTTGACAAAATCTTCAAGTGCACAGAATCATTTTTAGTACCTACAAATCAAGTATTCCAAGGTCGTCTCCTATAAGGACTAAGCTACTCACTACTGAATTAATCCTAATTACTTGAACTAAAATAATAAGAAAATTAAAAGGTGATTGGATTAGAGCAGACAATAAATTGTAAAGACTATAAATAAACAAGTAAGGGAAATATTATGATTTAAACTTAGGACTCACCAATTTAAAAGATTGATTAATAAATTATGGATTTGATTAAGTGTAGGTTATAATAACAATTGCATAAATTTACTTATATTCTCTCTCAAGATATATAAGAATACCTAACTAGTTGATTACCATCTCTTAATGTGAAACCTAACTAGTTAAATTCATTAAGAACAAGCAATTATAAGTTAGCACACTAGTTTAGGATATCTCTATCTCTAAATCTAATGTGTTTATCTTCCTAGTGCACAAATTATACTTCACCTCTCAGTTCATCATATAATTCCTAAGATTGCATCTATGGTGATCAGGCATAGAAACAACAATTAAGTTCAAGAAAGATAAATATAACCAAAGAACTTTCATTCAAAACTAATTAATCCATAAAATATAAGTCAATCCCCCAAATTAGGCCACATCCCTAACCATAATTGGGATTTAGTTCAAGAACATGATAAAAGAATCCATACAAATAAAGATAATGAACATCCAAGAAAGAGTAGAGAGAAGATTGAAAGAAAACAAAACAAAATTGCTTCTAATCTTAATTGAATCCTTCTTGATCTTTTTCTTGGCCTCTTTGGGTGCTTTTTTTAGGTTAGGATAGGTGGCTTCCCTTTTATAAGCCTAAAAAATAAGTATTTATAGTGCCTTGGGATCAAAAAAACTCAATTTGAGTCAAACTAGGGAAGAAAAATTGCTAAATTATCATCCATGCCCATTAGGAGGACCTTATGTCTGTTGGGCAGAGATATGCGGTCTTTTAGAGCAAATTTTGCTCCAAATGGCTAGTAAATGTCCGTTAGGCATACTTTATGTCTGTTAGGTAGACATTCTCGAGTTTTCCAGCTTTCCAGCTCTGCTCATGTCCATTTGGAGGGACGTCATGTTTGTTGAGCGGACATACACTAGACATCTACAGAAACGTGCAATTTTAACCCTTTAGATGGTAAAATCTCTCCTTTTAACTAGGATTCCTTTTAGAAAACGTACTTGAATGACCTTAATCTGACATTCACAGATAAAGGTATGCCTTTTGCCTCAAAATCTATCCATTTGCACCTATTAAGTAATAAAGTTAAAATGTGTGAGAATTAACCAAATAAAGCTCAAAATTCATATAGAGATAAGTCAAATTAGTTCCAATTCATTCAAAAATCATAAATAAATTATTGACTTATCAAATCCCCTCACAGTTAAACTATTTCTTATCCCTAAGCAAAAACAAAAGAAAACTAAACTAAACTAACTACTAAATTTGTAAACAAGGTATTGATTCCACTTTCGTAGGTATACAATGGCATTTAGCAAATGCCATAAGCCTTTAAACCACTATGCGTCCATAATGGAGGAGTTATAGTCTCCTGAGGGTTTAATTAAAATGAAGATACCCATAAATATTTTCTTTTCATCATTCCACACCTAATCATCATCACAAACCAATCCAATAAGTTAAAAGCATTATAGGTAATATTTGAAATATAGACATAAGGCCACATAATACTTCATAAATTAGATCATAAACTAAGCAATAGTAAGACAACATAATACTTCAATTAATCAAAATCATATGCCATGAATTAAGTCTCTCATAAAGCATTCACTTTCACACACAAGTGTTTAAGGGTGACTCTCAATCATCTTTTAATGAATGTCTCTTACCATGAGCTTGCATCTTATCTACTTCTCCACTACTCCCATCTATGAAATATCCATGAATCAAAAAGGTCTTTATTCCTTTGGTTGTAATAGGGCCAAGGGGTAAAGTAGGCTAAGAAAGAAAGTATAGGAATTCAGACACCCAATAATTAGTAGAGCAAAAATTACAATCATTATTGGCAAATTTTATTGAGAAATTGCCCAATAACCATAATACTTAGGAAACTCCACCAACTCTATTATCAAAATTTCCATTATTCTTTCACCTTGGAATCTGAAGTGAAAGTGCCCAACTTTTCAAAAAAGCCATTTAGATGCTAGTTTTTTTCTTTTTCTTTTTTTTCCACTTGTTCACTTTTTATACATTTTTTCTTTTTTTTATAGCACGCTCCTTCAATTTCCATAGAAAACACCCCCATACTTCTTTCTTTGTATACCTAGCAATACGAATATTGAATGCATAACATTTATAGCTCTACTAACCATCGAACAAGGGTAAATTTGTTTTTCTTGGTTCAAGGTTTTTTGGAATAGGTTTACAAAGAAAAAGGCTCAAATACAATCAATAGGCACAAAAGGTTCACTAGGGGATTGATATATAAAAAAGGTTAGCTATTTGGCTCAAGCTCAATCCTAGTGCGTTTTATCACTTTCATAAACATACCTTAGTATGATTATGTAACCTCGAAAAGATGCAATGTAAGTTCTAGAAGTAAACACACATAAAAGAGAAATTTATATAACTCATAAGAAAAATAGGATTAAGTGCAATCCTTTAGGCTCAAAATAGCTCACTCAGTGATGTTTAATCATTCAATAACATGCTCTTTCAATCAATATAACATTATAACATCCAATTGTGACAAGGTATGTAATCAATTTAATCATATTTTGCATCTTATTTAAGATCAGAGATCTAAAGAATATCTTACCCATAATACAATTAACTCATTAAATTGGATTATAATGACAATTAGAATGTTAAAGATGTATAATTATACAAACATGCATGATGAAAATATACAAAATTAGTTAATGAAAAACTACACAAAACAAAGGTTAATATTATTTTCTTTTTTACTGGAAATTGTAAGATAATTCAATGCAAAATAATGCATGCAAAACCATCAATTTATCCACCCCCCTTAAAATCAACATTGTCCTCAATGTTGGGTAAGATTAAAAAACATCCAAATAATGAAATAAGGATTAAAGGTGAAGAAACCCCCTGAAATCATAGATTGCAGTGTCAAAAACCAAATTCCAAACCTTGTATTCCTATCTCCCATCAAGCCATAGAGGACAAAATTATGGAGATAGAACAAAATAGCATTGAAGTTATACTTACAATTTTCCAAATTAAAAGAAACAAAATAAAACATAGGGTTAAATTAAAATAAAGTACGAAGCTAAATACATTAAATTTAAAATGCAAATGTAGTCCTATTATCCTATGGTATCATTATCCCTAAGGGGGTGGTTGTTGCCCTAAGAAAGCCCTCATCATATCTTCAAATTTGTTTTATGAAGCCATGAGATTTCCCATTTCAGCTCAAAGATCTCTAACCTCTGCCTGGACTTCTTAAAATTTAAAATGCAAATGTAGTCCTATTATCCTATAGTATCATTATCCCTAAGGAGGTGGCTGTTGCCCTAAGAAAGCCCTCAACATATCTTCAATTCTGGTTTATGAAGCCACAAGATTTTCTACTTTAGCTAAAAGATCTCTAACCTCTGTCTGGACTTTTTGCAACTTAGCCAGAACCTGATTATCCCCTGGAACTAGATCAGCTTTAGATTGTTATTTAGCTAACTCCTCATTAACGGGCTCATACCGATCACCCCTATCTCAACACAGATTGACCCACTTGTTAGGAGCAACTTCTCTATAGTTAAACTCCCTCACTTTATCAGCATTGATGACATCCACGTAAGTAGTATAAGCAATCGCTTCATCTCTCTTGAGAACCTTGAGACAACATAATAACTGAATCAATAACACTAGAAACACAAACCTCTTCGTCTCAGCCTTGTGATGCACCACTTATCACATATAAGTCATTATCATCTGGGTAATAGCAATGCCCTGGAGTTGGCCATCTGGGAAAAACATCTTGTCTAAAATGTACAAGTCTTCATTACGAAGCTACCCTGAATCGCTATCCTTAGGCATTACATTATAAGAAAGCAGGAATGCCAATATTCTAGGTCTAATGTGAAGGGAACTGCAATGTATAAAAGTGAACTAGTTTGTGAACCGCGTAGCAGCTGTAATCCCAAATCGAGACATAATTGCAGGTTTATCCCATTGACTATCAATTATATATCTCCCATATTTATCAAAAGATGGAACACGGCCTCCCTCTGGCAGCTCTAAATGTCCAGTAACTAGATCCTCTATTATGACCATTGTTTTCCCATTAATGTGAGAAGAGAGCACAGAAGGTTGTTTATTGGCGATCTCATTGAGGTTGTCATAAAACTAATTCATTGCAGATGGGTAATATGCACCTTTGAGGTCCAATAGTTTGCCTCAATGAAATTTGTCTAAGTTTGCCCTCATATTGTATGCTTCATCAATACCCTCTTCAACTGAGACTTCAATCACTAATTTGTTATTCTTTTTCTTGTTGAACCAATATGCACATCTCTCACTGATAAACATAACTCGATTAAAATCTCTGCTTCTACGATGGTATTTTTTCCCCTAGTAGCTTTAGAAGTTTAGCCAGAAGCACTACCCTTCCTTACAGTTTGCTTAATTCGTGACACTGAATGAGAACAACACAACCAGTCTCAATCTCAACAAACAGAGCAAAGAACCAATATTACTAGGATAAGTATTCAAAGCCCCCAGCTTCAGATAATGTAACCAACAAAATTACCCTTGATCAGAATTATAGGGAGTAGATAACTTCAAGCATTAAAAGCTATGAGGATCAGACACAATACCAACCAACAGACCTAACAAACTCATAATGTGACAAGAATCCAGAGCAAAATCATCATCATATATGAATTGACAACATTGGAGTTCCACATTAAGCATAAACATAAACACATATTAAAAACAAATCCACAAAGCCTGAAAATTACCAAGCCCATATATTCTTCAATTGAAAAACAATTTCATCCATAATTTTTCCCATAATCGTGAAAGAACACATACCCATGCCAAATCAAAGTGGAGATTGCATATAATCAACCTGAAACTATTCTCTCAAAAGGACCCCCAATCTCAACAAACACGAATGGTGTTGCTCTAGGCGATAATTTGGCAGAATATGGAAAAGAAAAACTATTGAAGAGATTAGGATTTGGTATTTTGGAAGGTCATGAGATGGTACAGTCGAATGGGAAGAGAAAAAGAATGGAAGTCTAGGCTAATATGTGAACGGCGTGAAATCAGGAAGAAGCGAATGAGGGGAAGAATGGAGAGAACGATGGCTTAAATGAGAGTGCAGGGTTATGTCCGTTAAGCATACTTAATGTCTGCTAAACGAACATTTACAAGTTTCCAGGCCTCGTTTACTAATTAGCTGAGCGGACATGTCGTCCGTTGAACAGACCTTTATTGGTACTAGGCCACTGTGATGTTCCTGAGTCTGTTTGGCGGACTGAATGTCTGCTAAACAGACATTCTCTATTAAGATTTTCTGAATTTTATCCCTAAATAAGCCCTATCCATTTCTGTTGACCTATATTGTGTATGCATTGTAAAATTTACCCTAAAAATCATTTGTAGGTAGGACAACACTCTCTGAAATGCAATTGTAATCCCCATGTTTTTAATTTCTTCATAATTAAACACCCATCATTCTTTACAAACCCAATTCAAAAAATAGGTGCCATCTCACGTAATTCACTTTCTATTTTGCCCCTTCTAACTACTCAATGATACCATAGGACTATATGCATGATGTATGAAAGAAAGTAGTATAAAAGTATTAAATGAAACAAAGAGACATTGCAACTTACCTCTCCCACACTCAACATAGGCCTTACCTCTAAGATCAATGAGTCGTGGTCAAGCTATTCCTCATGCTAATAGGAGTTGCCATTGGGATGTCTCATAAACACTTACCCTATGCAACATATAGTAAACTAGAATAAGAAGATATGAAGAAAAGTGAAATTAATAAAATAACAAAAAGAGTTAGAAACATTGGGTTGCCTCCCAACAAGCGCTAAATTTAATGTCCTCAATTGGACTAGGCCACTATGATATTAATTATGGAATGTGATGGTGGAAATATATCCAACCATTTCTCCCTCAAAATAGTTCTTGAGTTTTTGCCTATTGACCATAAATGACTTTTGTTCATCCCTTCCATTCTCCACGGCTCCAAGTGGGTATATTTTGGTCACCACGAAAGGTCTAGACCATCTCGATTTCAATTTCTCTGGAAATAATTTTAAATGAGAGTTAAATAGCAAAACTTTTTAACCAGGTTTACATTCTTACCAAAGGATATACTTGTCATGGAAAGCCTTAGTTCACTCCTTGTATATTATAGCATTCTTAAAAGCATCTAGGTGAAATTCATCTAGTTCATTCAACTCCATTAGTCTCTTATGTCCAGCTTCTTTGAGATCATAGCTCAACCTCCGAATTGCCCATAACGCCTCATGCTTAATTTCAACTGGAAGATGGCAAGATTTCCCAAAGTCTAACTTGTATGGAGACATGCCCAAGGGAGTCTTGTATGCTGTCCCTGTATGCCCAAAGAGCGTCATCAAGCTTCAATGCCCAATCCTTTCTTAAGGTATTAACAGTTTTCTCCAAAGTTTACTTGATTTCCCTGTTAGACACCTCAACTTGCTAACTAGTTTGAGGGTGATAAGTGGTTCAAAACTTAAAATGGCACCCATATTTTGCTAAAAGAGATTTAAATTGATGATTCTAAAATTGTACCGCATTGTCACTGATTATAGCTCTTGGAACTTCAAATCTTGAAAATATGTGCTTCTTGATAAATTTGACAACACTAGCTCCATTGTTGTTTGACAAAGATGTGGCTTCCACCCATTTGGATATATAATCAACCGCCATAAGGATGTATTCATTACCAAAGGATACTGGAAATGGTCTTATAAAGTCCAGACCCCATACATCAAAGAGTTTAACCTCTAAAATCCCTGACTGAGGCATCTTGTGCTTCCTACCGATGTTCCCTGCTCTTTGACACCTGTCACATGTCATAACAAAAGTTTTAGCATCCTTAAAAAGAGTAGGCTAATAAAAATTGAATTATAAAACCTTTACTGCCGTTTTGTTAGCACCATGGTGTCCGTTTTAAGGAGAAGTATGGCAATGACACAATACTAATCGCATCTCCTCATCAGGTATACATCTTCTAATTATTCCATTAGTACACCTTTTAAAGAGCAACGGGTCTTCCTAAAAGTAATTCCTTACCTTATATAAGAATTTCCTTCTCTTATGGTATGAATAATCACTAGGAATAATGTTAGATACTAGAAAATTAACATGATTAGCAAACCAGTAATTCCTTTTGACTATCACTTTGTTTTAGCTGATCTAAATATTAGCATTTTTTTTATGGATTGCCATTTCATGTATTGCTCCTATTGGACTTCTTATGTCAAGATATGGAACTTCTGAGTTTTGTTTGTTTGCTGTGATATATGTCTCATTTCAAGACTCATCGACTATAATTTTCCATTATAATAACTTCCCTTTTATTACGATATCGATATAGTAATGGTCTAAATCTCTAGAAAGAATTTTAAGTTTATTTTTTTATTCTGTCCACCCGGACCAAACCAGTTTCAACCATTAACGAGTAATCCTAATGTGGGTGGATTTGGTCAGGGGGACATGGAAATAGCACTTCAAGACCCATTACGTGTCAAAGGTCTTTTTCTCTTTTTGGCATCTATTATTGACCTATTTTAAATTTATTTTCTACTCCATCTGACTAGTTTTGGGTTCGAGTCCTGGGCAACCCATTATAACTATCTATTAATGTAACATCCCATTACCTGTGGGGGTTAAAATAGTAAATATGAGTGATTAATGAGAGCTTAGAAAATGCGTTTCATGTTCATGCATAATATGACATGCACATACATGTGAATAGTGAAATTTGCACATGAAAATGACTATACATGCATTCATTAACATTCCAGGTATAATTGTTTCTAAATGTGACTTTTTTATTGAGAATTGTGGTTTTTATGTGTTGAAAATTGATTTGGAGAGTGTATTTGTGGATTTAGGATTTTTGAAATTTTTGCAGAAATTTTTGGAAATTTGTTGGGTATTGTTGGACTAGGAAAATTGCCAAGTGGCAAAACTATTAGTAAATGGTAGTAGAAATTACTGTCCAATGGTAATGAAAATTTCGATAAGTGAATTTAAGATTTATTCACGAGTGCTAGTGAAAATTGGGAGACAATTATAATAGAAATTGGATTTAAGTTATAAGAATTGGACATGTGACAAGTGACATATGTCACTTGCCAAACAATGTCTTAAGTCCACTAAGTTTTTAAAGCCCCTTTTGTTGCCTTCCACGTTGCTTTTTATTTAAAAGTCCATTTGGTGTTTTTTTTGGCTCTTCCCATCTTCCTCTTCGTGACTCTCTTCTCTCCTCCTTCATCATTTTCATTTTCTTCAATCTCTACCACCTCAACTTTGAAGATCACACTTTCCTTCATTTGCACTAGCATATTTGCTATCTTCTTCCTCATTGCCACAAGAAAACTTATCCCTACCTCTTTCAAGAAGATGATGAATGTGTGATGCTTGGGAGCTAGGGCTATTGTTGTTTTTGAAGAACTTGAAGTGAAACCCAAGTAAGTTATGCTATAAATTTTATGGGTATTGTTACATTGAAACTAGAATGATGAGAAATGTGGATTGATGACTTGATTTTGTGAGTTGAATGTGTGTGACGTGGATGGAAAATTTTTCTCTACACTAAACATAGTTCAGTATTTTGGGAATATGTTTTTCTATAGTTATCTAAATAGACTGATTCTTGATTTGGAGTAAACTAGAGACATAAGGATACAAATTACATGAAGAAATCAAATTCTTAATCGAATTGGAAGAATTTCAATTTTTGGGTGGAAGTTGAGTATAGGGTACTGTCCTAGAATAAAAGCAGTTCGAAAATATTTGGAGTATAACTTTCACATTACCGAACCAAATTGAGTGATTTTAGTGTCAATAGAAACATAAGACATAGAGGAACACTTTTCTAGAATAGAGTATGACCAAATTACATCATTTTCATCTTCTGATTGAACGTGAACAGTAGACCCAAAAGTGTGTCTTGGAAAAAAACATCTGAAGTGATTCCAGAAGAAATGAATTGTGAATGTAATGGTTTTTAGTGAGACATAAATCTAAGTATAAATTATACTTAGATGAGTTTTGATATGATAATGATTTTGTGATGAAATTGATGGTAAGATACCCGTGATTGTCATGAACATCCATAGTACGTAATTCATTTCATTCATGTGCATTGTTAAACACTTATGATTGTACAATTTGTGATGGATGTATATGTTGTTTGTTATGGAGGAGCAACTGGAATGTCAATCTCTAGACGTTGCCAAAACTTTCAGGCATTAGCTTCATGAGCAACTTGTGAGTAACCTAGACAGTCTCACTTAATTACTTGTTTTCTTAAATTCTGTTATAAATGATTGAATGAATGTGTTTTGATCGTTGATTCTAGAAAATGAAGGTCCGATGACTGTAATTTTGGAATGGGATATTGAAGTGTTGCTTGAATGTGAATGTGACGACCTATGTGCTTCATCATATGATTGATTGTGAGAGATGTATTCCATATATGAGTGCATAATTAGATAATAGCAGCTGTGATTAAAGTAGCCACCAATCAAAAAATGAAAAGAGCCTCAAGCTCAAACAGTGATTAAGAGCCTAAGGCTCACTATGTAAAATGAGCCCTATATCCTTATCGAATAATTAACAGCTAGCAATGAGCCCGGTATCTAAAATAGATACGGGACAGTTCAGGCTTTCGGTCATAACAACGTAACAATTGTAAAGGAGTCTTATGAACATTCCATATGCATTTTGTTAAGTATGGTTGATTGATTGAAATGCATAATTGCCTATGCTTAAGTGAAAATGTGATACATGATCAATTATAAGAAAATGTGATTATTTGTTATGTGAAATGATGTGTTGCATGAATTGAGTGAACCATCGATGATGGTTACCTCATTGAGTTCGAAAACTCACCAAAATTGCAACGTTTTCATCACTGAGAGACAACTCTAGCTACTGAGAGGCTCTACCGGCCGTGTGGATTGTGATTTGGCAAGACAAGTCATGGCTCAAAGGTCGATCAGCTGGGATTTTTTGACGGCTTAGTTAGATTGTATAAATATTTTCCTCTTTCATGTAGTACTTTTGTACTAGGTTTTGATGATATACATGTAGTAAGTGCTTAAAGGTATAATATAGAATTGCAGTTTATTGAAATGAAATGAGGAAAAAGTTGGATTTTAAAATATTATGATTTTCTTATGATGCTTTATAATTGAATAATGATAAGATGCCATGTGAAGTGAATGTAGTGATTGATGGTAGCCTGCCTTTATTGTAGGATATATACCGGAATGACCTCCGGGCATCCCAGGGAGCAACCTGCGGTAAAGGGGCGCTACATTTAGGTGGTATCAGAGTGTGGTTGGCATCTGTTGGGACATATAGAAATGTTAAGCATGAAATATCATGAGAAGTGCAAAAAATGATTGAAATTATTGTTTGTTATAGGTCATTCGCTCTAGGTGATTAAATTGACCAACCAGCTGACCAAGGATCGGTTGGAGCCAGTAGGGAGTCCTCGGTACCTCAATCTGAGGAGATGCCTCCTAGAGTTCCCAAGAAAAGGGAGAGGAGGTATGATGGGTTACGGAAGTAGGGAGCTGTAGACTTCTGTGGCAGCACAAACCCTGCTAAAGCTAAAGGATGGCTAGCAAGGACTGAGGGGGTTTTTGATCAGATGGACTGCGAGCCGGATGAGAGGTTTGACTATGCAGTGTCCTTACTACAGGGCTCAGTTTACCAGTGGTGGAAGACTATCCCAGGTAGTACCACCAAGCCTTGCCAATTGAAGTGGGAAGAATTTTTGAGGGTCTTCAGAGATAATTACATGCCCAAGATCTATTTGGACATGAAGATGGAGTTCTTGGAATTGAAGCAGGGTAGGATGTCAGTGGCAGAATTTGAGATCTGGTTTAATGAGTTGATGGGTTATGCTACTGCTCTGATTCCTACAAAAGAATACAATTGTAGAAGGTTTGAGGATGGACTCAAGATGGAGATCAAAACAAGGTTTGCGCTTTCAGATTTGGGTACTTTCACTGAGTTGATAGCTGCTTCAACTAAAATTGAGCACCTACTAAGAAAGAGACTAGTAGAGACTGGGCAAGGGTCCAAAGGGAAGACGCCTAGCGAGAGTCAGGGCAGTTCTAGCGAAAGATTTAGTAAGCGCCAAAACAGAGCATTCAGACCCCCAGGTGGATCCAAGTAGTCCGGATCTGGGCAGAGGGGTAGATCTTCATAGACTGACAATGGAAGGGGTGCAGTACAGAATCAGTTTCCAGTATGTGAGCATTGTGAGAGGAGGCATGGTGGTGAGTGTTGGAGGGTAATTGGAGCTTGCCTCAAATGCGACTCCTTTGACAGCCGGATCAGGGATTGTCCTACTACTTTGGGAGTTCAGTTTGGTGTGAGTGGGGGCGATCTAGGAGTGATGCTACGGTCCAACAGAGCAAAGGAAGTGGACCTAGATAGAGAGGCCGAGGTAGAGCTAGAGTGAGCTCTATGAGTTCTTCTATGAGGACTGAGGGGCGGGGTAGCCAACCATAGTCCCAGGCCAGAGTCTATGCTATGACCAAGCAGGAGGCTCAAGACTCACCAGATGTTATGGCAGGTGCACTTCTTATTTATGACTTTGAGGCATTTGCACTGCTAGATCTAGGATCCAGACACTCCTTTATTGCACCGCATCTGGCATGTAAGCTGCATTGTACTAGGGAGATGTTACAGTTTGGGCTAAAGGTGAGTACACCTTTAGTTAGTACTGCTGCCATAGGAGAAGTCTGCAAGGGGTGCTTGATTAGGATCAATCAAGTAGAGTTGGAGGTAGACTTGATTATATTACAGTTGAGAGAGATAGACATTATCTTAGGCATGGATTGGCTCACCGCTTATAGGGCCATCATGAACTGCTACACCAAGGAGGTAGTATTGGAATCTCCTGGTCAGCTGAGAGCAGTATTCAGAGGAGTTAGTGAAGCGGTGCCAGCCAGGATGATATCTTTCATAAGTGTACTGAGATTGATGCAGGGAGCATGTGAGGCCTATCTGGTCCACATCATTAATACTAGAGCAAAGCAGAGTGTATAGAACATTCCTGTAGTTAGGGAATTCCTGGATGTGTTTCCTGATAAGCTACCTAGTTTACCACTAGATCAAAAAACAGAGTTCACAATTGATCTAGTTTCAGGTGTTGCTCCTATATCTATTCCTCCATATAGGATGACACCTGTGGAACTGAAGGAGTTAAAGACTCAGCTTCAGGAGTTATTGGAAAAAGGTTTTATTAGACCCAGCGTTTCGCCTTGGGGAGCCCCAGTGCTGTTTGTGAAGAAAAAGGATGGGACTTTGAGGTTATGCATTGACTATAGGTAGCTGAATCAGGTGACAGTTAAGAACAAGTACCCGTTGCCTAGAATTGATGATTTGCTTGATTTGCTGCAAGGAGCTCAGGTATTCACTAAACTAGATTTGAGATCAGGGTACTATCAGTTGAAGATAATTGAGGGTGACGTACCTAAGAGTGCATTCAGGAGCAGATATGGGCATTTTGAGTTTCTAGTGATGCCGTTTGGGCTGACCAACACCCCGGTAACTTTTATGATCTTGATGAATAAGGTATTTCAGCCCTACCTGAATCGATTTGTGATTGTGTTTATTAATGATATCTTGGTGTATTCGAAGAGCAGAAAGGAACATGTTAAGCATCTGAGAGTTATTTTACAGATTATGAGAGAAAAGCAGTTGTATGTCAAATTCAGTAGTGTGAATTTTTGCTAGATCAGGTCGTGTTTCTGGGACATATAGTGACTGGAGATGGCATACAGGTGGATCTAAAAAAGATTGAGGCAGTGATGAATTGGGAAGCTTCGAGAAATGTGTCTGAAATCTGAAGCTTCCTGGGATTGGTTAGATATTACCAGAGATTTGTCGAGGGGTTTTCTTTGATCTCAGCCCCTCTGACAAAGCTTCTGAGGAAGAATATAGTGTTCAAAAGGAATGAGGAGTGTCAAAAAAGCTTTGAGGAGTGGAAACATTGGTTGACTACTGCACCCGTATTGACTATTCCATCGGGGACCGGAGGATATGTGGTGTACAGTAATGCGTCGCATCAAGAATTGGGATATGTATTGATGCAACATAACAAGGTGATCGCCTATGCATCGAGACAATTAAAGTCTCACGAGATCAATTATTTGGTATATGATTTAGAGCTAGCTATAGTTGTCTTTGCTCTAAAGATTTGGAGACATTATTTGTATAGAGAGACTTTCCAGATATACACAGATCATAACAGTTTGAGATATCTGTTGAGTCAAAGGGAGTTCAACTTGAGACAGAAAAGATGGATTGAATTATTGAAAGATTATGATTGCACTATTGAGTACCATCCGGGGAAAGCTAATGTGATGGCAGATGCTTTAAGTAGGAAGTCTAATATCAGTGCAGCTAAGATTCAGTTATCGAGGCTGCGTAATTTGATTCATTTGAGAGCTCTGAATGTGGAGTTGAATCTGGGACAGAATCAGGCATTGATTGCTATACTAAAACTAAGACCAATGTTGTATGATAGAATCTGAAAAGTTCAGGGGAAAGATCCTAATATGGTGAAGCTTATGAAAAAGGTAAAGATGAATCCAGATTCTGAGTTTGAGTTGAGGGATGAGACTTTATGGTTGAAGTAGAGGCTGTGTGTGCCTAATGTGGAAGATCTGAGGAAGGAGATACTTGAGGAAGCTCATATGGCCGCCTATGCTATGCATCCTGGTACTACCAAGATGTATAA
>JAOQML010119523.1:0-16253 GCA_027568935.1 Erythroxylum urbanii
AAGTATTAATGTATTTTGAATGTTATGATTGACTAAAATTTTCAGCCCATTTGTTTTGTGATGATGTGTTGTGTTATAGATGATTATTGTGTGGTGTGTGGTTCATTAGCATCGACTATAGATATATTAGTCACTGAGCTGTTCAGCTCACCCCAAATTTTCTACTCCTCAGGTGATGCACCAGCAGATTAATAGAAGCCTTGCAAAGTGTTTTGGCATAACTCCAAGGATTTTAGATTTTGTAACTAAGTTAGTGACAATCACTTTTAGATGATCTTAGAAGCATGGCATCATAACCATCATTGTATTATTTTTGCGATCATGTTACTGTTGCGACATTGTGAAGCAAAGTATGAAAATGTGTATCACTTTGATGTTGTGAATTGATAGTCATATATGTATGCAGAGTTTTATCCTATGATATTGGTTGTGTGCTGAATGTTGGGAGATATTGTGATGGTTTGGTTGTGGTAAATTGTGTAGCAAAGGAGTTTGGTATGTAAGAAAATCTATGTTGGTTCTGGTCCTTTGAGATTGGTATGAAAATTGTTTGTGTTTTGATGAGTGAAAACAGAAAATATGGTAGTGATGCGATCTGAAACTTTGAGGAATAAACTTCATTGATCTAGGTAGATTTAGGCTAAGTGGTCTACATGAAAGTTGTAGATTATTCTTTTAGTTTCTAACGCTATAAAGATTGAAATTTTTGGATTTCAGATGCAGAAGTTATGACTCTTATAAGGTAGCTGTGTTTGGGTGCATTTATGTATAATTGAAGTATGAATTTGGCTGAAATGGTAACTTTATTTAGATGATTAAAGTGTATCAATATAAGCTAAATTAGGAAAAATCATCTTCTTGAGAGTTGTAGATCTTGATCTTATCTTTCCAACGATATATAGTTTGTAATTTTTGGATCTCTGTATTGAAAGATATGTTGCTTAAAAGTAAGGATATTTGATTAGGCAAAATCGCGATCGTGAGGTGGTGCGATCGCGACAGTGCGAATTTTCACAATTCGCGATCGCGACTAAGGCGCGATCACGACACTGGCACATAAATCGCGATCACGATGCAGCGCGATCACGACCGGCCCAAATTCGCCGAATTCGCGACCGCGACCGCGAGACTCCCTGTTGTTCAAAAGTCACGATCGTCCTCTGTTTCCCTTTCACACCCGTAACATGTTATTAATTACTTTTTTTTAAACACCCAAATCATTATTATTTGTTTATTTTTGCTATGGAAAATTTTAAATTTAATTGTTGAGTATTATTTTTACTTTCCTATGAGTTTTATTTAATTAATATAATTACTATCTATTTCTTTTATTTGATATTATCCATTAATTATTTTATTAATAGCTAAGTTGTTTTTATTAAAGCATTTTTTTTGAATAATTTAATTATATGTCCGAAATTATTTTATGATCCCATCACAAGTTTTCTGTGTCTAGACTTTAATTAAATTTAAGTGTTATAATTTATTTTATTGCAATGTTGCCAACTATATTATACATATTATTATTATTACAAATAAATGTATAATGGTGACACGTAGTCGCCATAAAATTCGTATGCAGACCTGGGGCCAACAATTACAACATTATAATCAGTTCAATTTATAGGCTTTCGCCTAGCTACTAATACAAGTTACAAAAATTGAGGAAAGGAGAAAATAGGAAGAGCCTATAGAGGATTTAGGATATTAGTTCAAAGATGCCATTTGCTTTTAATATCGAGGGTGAGGAGATGATCCATTCTTTTGGCAATAATCACAGCTCTTACCTAGTTTATGCTACAATCCACAACTTGGTATTTATTTTCACCAACACCCTTGTATAGCTTATTGTTCCTTTCTTTCCATAGGGAATAAATGGTGGTTACAAAAGCATTTTTGAAGAGAATAACATTAAGCTGTCTCGGTCTAGTTTGAGAGATAATCCTATCAAGAGTTTGCTCCCAATCTAGAGTTTGTACAACTATTCCTAGCATTTGTTGGATGTAGCCCTATACCACTTTAGAGTAGTTATAATTAAAGAATAGATGATTCCTATCTTCTTCAAGCACTCTACATTCACAAATAGTGTCATGTTGGCCATACCATTTGTTCTTCTTTTTTAGTCTATTTTTTATCACAAGCCATGTGATAATGGAAGCTTTCGGGTTAAGAGAGTTTTTACAAGGGAGGTTATACCAAGCAATATCAGAAGAGACGTTGTTAAAGAGTGAATGACAGGAAGCATTAATGAAGATACCCCTCTGATTTGGGGTCCAAATTAAGGTCTGCACTACTTGAATCTCTGAGAGCAGGAAGATATGGCTCCAAAGCATGAAATCCTATAAAGTTGCTATGCCATACACCATTAAGAATGATATCAGAGACTTTAAAGGTGGCACATAGCCTATTTCGGAACTGATTAAGTTCAGATCTATGAAGAAGTGGACTGGCATTTGTCCAATTATCACATCAAAGTAATGTATCTTCCCTATTAGCAATCTTGTCTTTGATGAAGGGGTAAATGAAGCTTCTAAAATGCAATAAATAATTGAATATCCAAAAGAATTGAATGGAAGGTAAAATCTGCTAGAAACTAGCATTTCTTACGTGAACTTCATGCATCCATTTAATCTACAAAGCCCCATATTTGTAGAAAGTCTCCAAAGTCTTTGGCATAAGAACAACTTTTGTATAATAGAGATATGACCTCACTCTACTTGACCTTCGCTTTCTTAACATTCTTGGTGTTACCCGACTAAAGAAATGCTTTTAGGATTCTATCCATCTCCGTCATTACTCTCTCAGGTAAAATAATATGAGTAGACCAATGTAAGTGCATGCTATTTAAAACAAAGATGATTAAAGTTAGTTTAGTTGCATAGAAGAGATGATAGTTTTGCCATGCATTAATCTTACCTTTGAGCTTTTCAAGTGGAGGGACACAATTAGAAAATTTAGGATTAGAAAAGGTGATAGGTACTCCTAAGTATTTGAAAGAAGAAGGATGTAAGCATATACCACTCATTATAATGATTTTCTCCTTGTCTCTGACATCGATAGACAGGTATATGTTACTCTTCTCAAAAATTTTCCTTAAACCAGACTATTTGGAGAAGAGTTCTAAAGTCTATAATAGCAATTTGATAGATACATGTTCAGCTCCACAAAGAAGGACTAGATCATCTATGAAAAAGAGGTGAGTGAGTATATTTTTTGAACATCTGTGATAGAATTTGAAGTTACCATTGGAAGCAATGAGCTTGGTTAATAATCTATGCAGGCCTTCCATAGCTATAGTAAAAAAATAAGGGGATAGAGGATCCCCCTGCCTTATGCCTCTTGCATTTTGAAAGGGTGTGGAGGGCAAGCCATTGATTAAAACTCTAAAGGAGGTAGAAGTGATGCATGACATAATCCACTTCACAAAAATATCAAGAAACTCGATAGCTTCTAAGCAAACTTTTACGAATCTTCGACTGAGATTGTCAAAGGCTAAGGCTCTATAGAAATCGATCTTCATTAAGAAATTGTGGATTCTTTTACTAGACTCATACTCTCTGATCAGCTATTGAATTAGAAGTATGTTGTCGCCAATATGCCTTTCTGAGATGAAAGCTCCTTATGAGATATTTATAACCTCCTTAAGCACTTTTTTCAATCTTTTAATAAGTAGCTTAGTAATAACATTATAAAGAGTGTTGCAACAAGAGTAGTGATGGCAATGGGCCAGGCCGAGCTCGGGCCGCCCTCGGCCTTAGTTATGGCAGGCCGAGGGTCGGCTCCAGCCCACTAGCTCGTGGCCCACCCAATGGCCCTCCCGGCGGCCTGTGGCCAGGCCAACTCTGGCCAAAATATGGGCAGGGCGGGTCGGGCTAAAATTGCCATCCCTAAACAAGAGATTGGTCTGAAGTTTGGCATATACACAGGTAAAGATTTCTTAGGAGCTAGACAAATATATGTGTGGTTTACCTCTTGAAGCAACTTAGAAGAAGAGAAATATGCCTTTGCAGCTTCAGTGAATAGAGTCCCTATAATCTCCCAAGTATGTTGGAAAAAAAAGTGTAAAGCAACCATCAGGGCCTGGGGCTTTGGTAGGGGGCAAACTAAAAAGCTCCTCTCTAATCTCTTGCTTAGTGAAAGAGAAAATCAAGGAAGCTTTAGTATCTTAATCAATTGAGCTTGCAAGGAGGTTCTTCATATTGTAAGAGGGTTCTTTAGTGTCAACATACCCCATTAATTAATAAAGAAGTTTTTACCAAATCCAGAAGGGAGTCATAAACTGAATAGGTGTTACCTTCAACATCACTAAGTTGTGAGATTCTGTTTTGGTTTCTTATGGAAATTATAGCATAGTAGAAGAATTTAAAGTTGGAATCACCATCTCTCAACCAATTGACACAAGTTTTCTACTTTAGGATGGATTTCTACAAGTTAAGGGCCTGCTGATATTCCTTTAAGATATTTACCTCCACAGTTCGCAAGTTAAGATCAAGAGAATCATTATAACAATTTTCCTGAGTTGTTTTGAGTCTTTACTTGAGGACTGAAGGTTGTGAGAAATTTCCTTGAATGAAGAGCCTAAGTGTTGAACCTTTTTTTAAAATTTTGCATGAGCTGATAATCTTTAACTCTTTTATCTCCTAATTCCAACAACTGGAAATGATATTCATAAAGCCCTCCATTTGAGAGATGCCATTGAAGTATCGAAATGGGGCTCTAATCTTTTTGTGCTAAGTTATTCCTTAAATTAGCATGTAAGAATGGTTGGAGAAAACAATGTCACCAAAATGAACATGGGAAAGAGGGAAATGGGCCGCTTAGAAAGGATTCACCATTTTTTTGTCAAGTTTTTTCCTAATGATCATATCTCCTATATGTTTATTTGACCAAGTGAAGAATCTACCAGATGAAGAGAGGTCCATCAAAAAAGAGAAGTGAGCTCTTTAATATCTTCTATAAAGAACCTTTTCCCCCTTCTTTCTCAGTTGATGTTAAGGTGTAGCTGAAGTCTCCACTAACAATCCATGCATGTTGAATATAGTGTGTAACCTACATAGATCTAGCTATAGCTTATGTCTCTGAAAACTAAAATTAGACGTATATATAAGTGTAATATCAAAAGTTGTATGATACCCCTCTAATTGACACTTCAAATGTAAGAGTTGATTGCTTTCCTCAACTTTCTGATCATCCAAAATATCATAGTTATAGAAACAAATGATCCTTCCATTATAATAGGAGAGATGGTTAGATTAAAACTTCTAATTTGTACCCAAAAAGTAAAAGGCCTTTTACTGAGGAGGTTCTTTAGCTTTGGTTTCAAGCAGACCAACCATCCTAGGCTACTTTTAATTGATTAGTTCCTTCATCATGGACTTTTTTAGAGGTTCATTAAGACCCTAGTATTCCAAACCAAAACTGTCATAGGGAGACCCCCTTTGTTTATGTTTTTACCCTTCTTCCTTACAGATTTTCGCTTAGGATTTGCATTTTGTAGTTTGAAATCTTCGTTCTCACCTTTGAGATCAGACTGCTGTATAGACTCAATATCATTTATATTGTCAGGTTCATTATGACTCAATTGAACGTCATTCATACCTTTAGAGCCTCTAATGTTACTATCTTCCAATAGCTTAGGTACTATACCACTCAAAGTTAAAGGAAATGAGCTATGGATAGCCTTGCTGGAATTTGTCAACCTTCCCTTATTTGGTAAATCTGTGTCATTCTCTGTAATAACCAGTGTATCATTATCATCTACATCAAAATTTCTCGATTGCTCTTTTGCGCCAATAGCACTAACGTCAAGCAATAAGTTTTCCTTAGGTAATTTGATGTCAACCTTACTAGAAACATTAGGTTCTAACCCTATGATATCTTGCGACATGCCAATTTTAAAGATTTTCCCCATAGGTTGCTAGATTTTGTTTGAGTTGTTGGGATTCCGGGGGTAAGAAAGAGTGATTTCTTTTTTTTACATTGCACCAAATTGTCCAAAACACATGACATATAAAGTTTCTAGAAAGATAGAGGTATTTTGCACTTCAATACAAACTTTGGCGTAACCTATTCTCTCCATAGATATAGTCTAAGAATCCATACACAATGGTTTACCAAGTGAACTGGCAATAAAACTTAGTCCCTCTATGGTCCAAAGTTCTAATGGAATTTATGGAAATTTACCCATAGTGGAAACGTACCTATTTTGCTTTGATCCATCACCATTCCAGACTATCATTTTTGAACAAACAACGATTGATCTCCTATGTGCCATGAATCATTCTCAAGAATGTCCTTTAATTAGTTTTCATCAGAAAATTTGAACAAAATAAAATCATCTTCTCACAACATTACCTTTTATAATCCTTTAAAGTTCCATCTGGATTTAGTCCAAGCAGTGATGACAGGAAAGGCTGGTCGCTTGTTCCAGAAGAAGCCAATTAAAGTAGAAGTCCACACTTGAGCTCTTGTGTTTAGAAGTTCTACAGGGGGCAAATGATGCCTTCATTCATCACATTTTGGAAGTGCATCAAAGATCTTTTTTTTTTGGTGAATGAAAAGCTTATTTTTCCAAAAATCAACAGAAGTTAGCTTAACATTATTGCTACTATTTGGGAGATGTTTCACACTATTTTGCTTTTGAGATTCTAGGGACTTAAAGAGAAAGGAGTCCTTAGTTAAAGTAGGGAAGTCGTTTGTAGTCGAAGGGGACTCCCCTTTCCTCATGGTAGTCATGGAGGCTTAAGGAATGCTCACCAGTGGGGGGGAACCCCACCCAAAAAAGTAAGTTATCGAGTCTATAAGCCAGCCAAAAGTGAGGGAGGGGTAAAGATAAAACCAAAAATAGAAAGCAATGAGGGGTCAATGAGTGAAAGGAATTCTAGTCAAAGTACAATGTGTGATTTCCATCCAATCGGATGCTTGGTAATGGTAACATCCAGCTATTCATTGAAGAACCATCTAGTAATAACCAACTTAATTCAGATCAAATATTACAAAATTGAAAAGCTATACCTGTTGTAGATTTCATGGTTGGGCTACCAAGAGCAAAGAAGCTTTTAGTGATAGGTTTTGTTTTACAACCATTTATTTAATCAAGTGCTTCTAAGGCTTGAAGTTTCTTTTTTACTTAATACCCAATACGCTCATTATGAAAATTTCTAGGAAATCAGAATACGTGGCATTACAATGTCGTCAAGTGTAGGAACCAGTTAAGAGATCATGCTCCTAAAGTGAATTAGTATAAAATAGTATGGATCAAAAAAGTAAATTCAAGAATTTCCTGTACTCTAGTTAGCCTTTAAAAATAGATTGAACAATTTAGATTGATTGAAAAAGTTCCTAGACATCTTGACAATTTTTTTCCTTTGTAGAGATGACAATGAATCAATAGCTCTCCTATTTTTCAAATCTAAGTTTTCTCTATAGATATAGAAACCAAGTAACATGTGTTGAAGAGTGATTCCAAGTTGAGTCACAAGCATGTTTGTAAATGGTTCCTATTTTTTTTTCTATTTTGGGTTAGGTAGTGTTGAAGTATAGCTCAAGTTTAGAAGTTATGATTTAGTGTTTTTAGTGGGTAATTTTCTACTAATGGTCTTAGTTATGTTAATGGGTTAACTAATTTTATACATTTTTTACCTATTTAAAGGATACTTTCAATAATGGAATTTTTGGTTTCAGAGAAATTTTAGTTTTGGACTTATGAGAGAGTACGAAAAAATAGGCTACTTGTAAAGTTTTTTATTTTGTCTTGTCTCTATCACATACATTTTCACTTTTCTCTATAATAGCTTGTGCATCAAAAGCAAAAAAGGAGTAAGAGTATAGAGTTAAAAGTAAGAAAGAGAGTGCACCTACTGAGATTCTCCACCTTTCTTTGTCTTCCTCCTTTAACAAACATGTGAGCAAAAAAAAGGAAAGAAAATAACTCTAGCTACAGCAACCATAAGCTCGAACTCCACGTCATTAATTCAAATTTTCCAAGGAAAAAATTATTAGTTCTAGAGCACTCGAATGAAGAACATGCTCAAGTCTTAAAATCTTTGGGATTTTGTAAACAAAGGATATGAAGATCTAGATGAAGAAAATCTATTAAAAGAGAAGTGAAAGAAGGACTTGAAGGCATCGGTGATAATCTAGCAAACTATTTATTACAACATTTTTGCAAGAATTGCAACAATCACTACTTCGAAAGTAGCTTAGAAAATTCTAGAGAAGGAATTTTAAGATAAATCATAGGTAATTACTATAAAACTTCAATCTCTTCATTGAGAATTTGAAACTTTGAGCATAAATGGAGGAAAATAAGTGTAAGATTTCCTTTTTAGAATAGTTATAATTACCAGAAAAATGTGTTCATTTGATGAAAATATCACTAATTAAACCATTTTTGAAAAAATTTTAAGGAGTTTAACTCCTAAATTTGATCATGTATTAGCAGTTGTTGAGGAAAATAAAGACTTGCATACATTTTTGTTTCATAAACTAATGGGTTCTTTGTAAGCTCATGAGGCCAGAATAAATAGATCACTTAAAAAGAATGATGAAAAGGCATTTCAAGTGAAAGGGGAGTCATCAAATAACATGTTATGCTATGTACAATTCACAAAATAGAAGTTATTAAAACTAAAATCAAAGGAGTTGAATCACTGTAGTTTTTAAAATTTAAAACAACAATAGGTGGAGCTTGGCAACTGGTTGAAACAGGTGTAAAGGTCACTAGATGGGGACAAATATAATGAAGAGATGAAAAATTAAGAAAAAGATCTGCTAGACCAATTCAGCCTTGTTAGTAAATGGCTCAATTCACAATTATGAAAGTTGTCTAAAATAAATCGGATGCAAAAAGGTGATAAAAACTTTTTTTCTTTTTTACAATTTCTTAAAAAAGGAAAGAAAATAAAATTCACCTATTACTAGATGTGGAAGGTAATAAAATATCCTTTTTTAGAATTAGAAAGCGTATAGTGGAATTTAATAAAGATTTATTGGGTGCAACCAAAGACATTAGGGATAGAATTAATTGAAAATTTCTAAAAAATGTTCTTATCATTCAAAGAACTAAGCCTTGATGATTAGAATTCCTGTTTTAGAAGAAAGTATGGCATGTGGTGGGTGACTCGGTATTTGTTGTAGTCAAGGAATTATTTAAAAGCCCATGGCTTTTCGAACAGTTGAATATGGTAGTTGTTGCTCTTATTCATAAAAAGAACAACCCAAATAAAATTGCAAACTTTTATCCTGTTTGATGTTATAATGTAATTTATAAAATTATGACTAGAATTCTTTTAGAAAGGTTGAATACAATGCTACCTAGATTGATAAATGATTTGTATGGAACCTTTGTGATAGGGAGAAGAATGATGCATAAAAATCTAGTTAGCCAAGAATTAATGCAACACTATAGAAAAGGCAATTCTTCTTCCTAGTGTTCTTTAAAGATTGATCTCCACAAGGCATGAGATTCGTTGCATTGGGATTTCATTAAAGAAGTGTTAGAAGGTTTAGAGTTTTTAGAATAGTTTGTGAGGTAGATTAAGGCCTATGTAACATCGTTGAATATATTATCCAAATTGAGGATGAACTAGAAGGTTATTCCAAAGGAAAAAGTTGCTTGCAATAAGTGATCTTATGTACACCGTATCTGTTTGGTCTTGTTATAAAGTATTTTAGCTATTTGATATCCACAGTAAGGGATTATCCCAAGTTTAAATACCATCTCAAATGTAAAAAAATTAGGTATCACTCACTTATACTTTACTAACGAGTTATTATCTTTTGCAAAGCTGATATGGGGTCTTTAAAGACAGTTAGAAACTTGCTTTTCTCCTTTTCAGCCACCTCAAGCTTACAAGTAAATAATAAGAGTTAGATATTCTTTAGTGTGGTGCAAGATGGAGAGATTTAGAAGTTTAAAGCTATGTTACAATTTTTAAAAGGACAACTCTCAGTTAAATATCTGAGAGTACTTCTAAGCTACTCCAGTCTTAAAATCCCTAAATATTAGCCCCTTGTAGATAAAATAACTAGAAGAATCTGGAGCTAAAAACTGAGAAAACTTAGTTATGTGGGAAGAACGCAACCCATTTCTATTGTTCTATTGAGTATAGAATGTTTTTGGGTAGGTAATTTCTGATTCTCCATCATATTCTGAACAAAATACCAGTATTGTACAGGTGGACTATAGGGGATAGCTACATATGAAAGCATCTTATCTGTTGAAAGTGCATCTATTATATAAGAGAACAAAGTGGATTTAGTTTTAAACAACTTCCTGTATGGAACATGACCAGCTTAATGAAGTTCCTTTTTAAAATTGAGTGGTTGAATCCAATTCAACTAGAAAAGTTAGGTCTATTATTACCTTATGAAATCTAAAAATATATGGTCAGTAAGATGTTATTTAACAGACTCAGACTGGTGGTGAAATTTGCTAAAGATTAGAGATGAATGGATTGAAATCACTTCACTAAGTTAATACTTTGTTGAACCCTACAGTAAGAACTTGAGTTTGCATGATGAGCATAAGTTATTTAAACCTGATAAGCATGGAATTTTATAATCTGATATGGAACAAATATAGTACCTCTTAAGTACATCTTTTGTATGTTGGCTTGTTGTCTTAAAACATTTGGCTACTAAATCTAGATTATTGAAGTTTGATGATTAAAAAAGCTACTTACAGTTTGTGTAATGGGCTAAAGAACCATTAAAGCATATGTTCTTACATATACACTATGGAGGTGTTTGCTAGGGTTGGTTTAATATAGTTGCTTTTGGTCATTATGGCTATGGGACATGATTGAAGAAGATGTAGCTTCTAACAATAGCGTCGTGAAGAAGAAGAAATTGGCTGTGATAAGTGGCATAAGATATGGTTGCATAAAAAAATATAAGACCACTTTCATATATCTTGAAAGACTCACGTTCTATTACTTTATTAGAAACATATATAAGGATAAAACATAACACATATTACTTCAAATCATAATCAACTACATCATAACAACTCCTAAAATCAAGTAGAATCTAGATTAAATTCCTAAATTCAAGCAACAAAATAAAACGTTCCTAAAGACTAATTCTATCTCCACTAACAAGATTGTTATGCACAACTCCAACAATCTTCTCTTTGCCTTAGTAGTTGCTGAGCTTTAATGTCAAAATAATTCATCCTCTTGATGTTGCTCAGTTGCTACTTTTGCCTCTTCATTTCGTGACTTGCAAATCTTCTCCATATGCCTAATTTGTCTACATTTTCTACATTTAATATCAGGCTTTCACCAACATTTTCATTATTGGTGATTTGCTTTTTTGCAATATAGGCATGGTAGATATGAATCATCATTGTTTCTATTGTTGTTGTTGTCGATCTTGTTAAAATTCTTATTTTTGACTCCTCCTGAATTTTTTTCCTTTACTAGCAGAGCACCTTCGATGGTTCCTTCTTCTCTCATCATCCTTTTTTGTTCTTGCACCTGTAGTGCATTTACTAATTCTACCAAAGACATACTTGAAAGATCCTTAGCTTCTTCCAATACAAAAATTTTACATTCATATTTTTCAGGTAAGGTTACAATAACCTTTTACACTATTTGTTTCTCAGAAAAATCCTTACCTAATAACCTCACCTTGTTTACTATGCCTAGTAACTTGGAGTATTCTTTAATGGTTTCTGATTCTTTCATCTTCAGCATTTCAAAATCTTTGATCAAGTTGAGCACTTGTATACTCTTTGTTCTTTCATTGCTTGGTATTCCTTTTTGAGGTAATCCCAGATATCCTTTGCTGACTCTAGATTTATAATTCTTGTGAATATGATGATTGAGACAACAGAGAACAAGCAGACTTTGGCTTTAGACTTCTTATTTTTCCTTTCTTTGTGCATCTTGATTTGCGTCCTTGTAGGATTTGTTGGCAATGGAGGCACTTCATAGTCTTCCCCCATAGCTTCCCAAACATCCATAGCATCAAGATGAGCTTTCATTTGAATAGCCCAAACTTGATAGTTTTCACCATAAAAAATTATGATGCACCGTGAAACAGTTGTGTTTTAATCTCCTTCGCTTGAAGATGGTTGTAATTCTTGTTGTAACTCTGGGTTGTAAATCATGTTTGTGTTTTGATTTCACTCGTCTCACAGATCCCCCAAGAAAAAACGCTATGATACCATTTGTTGGTTTAATATGGTTTATTTTGGTTATTATGGCTATAGGACATGATTGAAGAAGATGTAGCTTCTAACAACAGTGTCATGAAGTAGAAGAAATTGACTGTGATAAGTGGCGTAAGATGTAGTTGTATAAAAAATATAAGATCACTTTCGTATATCCTGAAAGACTCACGTTCTACTACTTTATTAGAAACATATATAGGGATAAAACATAACATATATAACTTCAAATCATAATCAACTGCATCATAACAACTCCTAAAATCAAGCAAAATCTATATTGAATTCCTAAAATCAAGCGACAAAATAAAATGTTCCTAAAGACTAGTTCTGCAGACTAAGGCACATGTGTACAACTCCAATAGCTAGTTCTAGGGGTAAGGAAAGTGTTTTGTATAGCTTTTTCACTGATTCCTTATGTACCAAGATCTACGAAATATGGCACAATAAGAACAGATCTATGTTTAAGAATAAACAAGTTCAAGCAGATGAACGTATGTCTAGGATATGCCAAACTTTGAAATATTGACGGGAGGGTGTGTACATAGAACAAAATAGGAAGGCAATAAAGATAAGCCATAATTTTTTGTTGTTTAGATTTTTTTTCTTCTGTATAAGGGGTTTGGGTACATGGTATGCCCTTTATATGGATGTAATTCTTGAGGTAGGTATATATTTATTCACATTATTTCAAAAATATATATATCGCATGTTAAATATGTACACAATATAAACACATAAATCTACTATAATGTCTAATCCAAGTGCCCGATCCTCGTATCAAAATTTTAAAATATAGTACAGGTAAATCCTATAGTCAGCACTTTGTTCAACAACAGACAAATTAGTCAAACTATTAGTCACTCTCTTTAAGTCAACTTAATAAAAAAATGTACATATAAGAAATAATATTACATTCAAACTGAGAAATATATAATGTGATTCTTATTTGCTCTATTAGCTCGAAAATTATCCTACATAAAAGATGGAAAATGTGTACCAAGAAACTAGAACATCACATTAAATACCAAATGACAATATAACCTATCACCAAAAAAATGCCTATAGGCACAATACAATTTTCTTGCATTAGGCCTAATATATTATTATAATTTTGTCAGTCACAATAATTTAATGTTAAAAGATGTACGACCTATGAAACTGTGTCTAAATATGAGTCTAAACAAAAAATAATCAATCCAATAGTTGGTATATGTAAGATTACAACCATTGTTAAGTCCCCAAATTGATAGGTGCTACATCTATTTCTAGAACCATAAGTACAAAGATAAAGTTACCAATATAATGAAAAAAACAACTAACATTTTCCCACAACGGGAAGTTGTAGTTAGATGTAGCTTTGTCTATTTGTTATATTACATTCTAATATCACTAGTAATTAGTTTAGGAGGAAACCTACCTGCATTACAAAAGAATTGTAGCACAAGAGTAAAGTTTTCATCACTTGTGGGTAATGCTTAATAATGAGGAATTCAATTTAGTAAAAGAGGTCATTGCTTTTTTATTCTTTTAAAAAGAAGAGTTCTTCAATGTTGCCCATATTACCGTAATGTTAATTCTACACATTGTACATCCTATGAAATATTTATGCTAAATATGTGTATTTAGGTCTTTTATCTTTTTTCCTTTTCCAAGTATGTTTTCTCCTTAACTAAGCAATCTTTTCCAATTTATTGCTACTGTCACACCTTATTTTTTATTATAAGTTAAATATACCTACCTAAATACAAAGGAGGTTAAGAAGTAGACAGCAAATGACTCATCAAAACTGAATATATTAGACACATAACATTACAATGTTCTACTTCTATCCCTACACTGGAATGAGTATATTCATTAAGTACTCTAGGAAGTATCCCTAAGTAATTATTGTTTACATAGTATATGTGCAAAAATTTTCTTAACAAGAGATAAGCTCAACAATTAATGACTTGGTAGCATCAAAGTAATTTAGTTAAATTTGTAAAGTATAAAATAAGCATGAAATCAATTTCCAAGTTAAAGATTTAAAATCAAGTAAGGTAAGAAATAGGGTCTACTATAAGGTCATTAGATTGTAGGCAATTAAAATAGGAACTGCAGTTAACCCATGAAAGATCGATTTTTGTATCAATCAATAAGATGAATTCTCTAAATGGAGATGCTAGTTTCACTTTTATGAAATATAGTCTAAACAAAAACAAGAGATTAAAAAATTAAAGAATATAGTCAATGCCAAAAATTTTGCTATAAAGAAATAAACTTGTAATAATCTTATACTGAGAAAATATAATGGCACAAAAAATAAAAGAAACCAACACTAAATTAAATTACAAGGATGTTGAAGATCTATCGATCCTGATTGAAAAGGATACTTAAACAAATAATATTAAAAATAGAATGAGTCAATAATTGTATTATTATCATATTGTATAACATAAGAAACAAACAATTCAATATTATCACAAACGATACTACAAATTATGTGTAAAAATCAAAAGCTCAATTCATTTACAAGTATATATAATAGAAAATGGAAAAGAAAAAGAAAGCAAACAAAAGAATATCAATTTTGGGTTTTCTTAGAATAGTACCGAAAGGTGAAGCTTAATCAACCAAGTTGTGAGTTATGTTTAAAAATTAAAATTCATTTTCTGAAAGATAATCTAGAAAAAGAAAATGATGGTAAAACCCTATACAAGTTTGTCAATTTTAAACAAACTAGTCAATAAGAACCCCATATAATAATAGATTATGAAAATTAAGTATAAAAAAGAAGAAAGGAAAAAGAAATGAAAATAAAAAAAATCAAAACTTGACAAAGCACTAAACACTAGGTTATCAAAAGTTTTAAAAAGCAATGTAAACTTATAAAAGGACCATACAAAAAAAATCAAATTTTAATAAAAAAAGAAGTTAAAAAGATCGAGAGAAATATCCAAAAAAGTAGTAATAGGAGGTTGTTTGGACAAAGAAATCAATAACACCACCGACAAAGCTCTATAAGGTGGGTGATTGACTTTTTTTCTAAATATTCAATATTGTAATAATTGTAAGTGCACGACGTAGCTGTTGCTAGTATGATAAGTATGGGTCGATCTCACGAAGACTGTGATTACTAGTAATTACCTTTTTTCTATTATCTAGCCTATCGATTTTGATTTTTAATTAAAAAAATAAAACTAAAGCAAGTAAAATAAAATAGGCAACAATATTAAACAGATAATTAAGACTTCACTTAGAAAATTACCAATATCAACAATTAGCATCTAGATTTCGAATCTCCCTAAACCTTTAACAGATTGATCTTTTATTACTTTATTGTTTTATTGATTTATTAGACCATGGAGATTCTTATAGTATGAAAATAGCTAACCTTGAGTCTGCTAATAACTAATGCTAAGGTTTTTAACCGAATTACTAAGATTAAAGTTTATGAATCCCTCTACTAAATTTGCCTAATATAGAAGTTTTATAGCATCTTATCTCTAGGGTTGCAGTCAACTCATTCCAATTACGGTAGATCTATTTATCGATCGGATTTCTCAATCTCTATATATAAAATTAGATTATAATCTAATGTTCTCAGGTATATTAGAACTTAAATAAAAATCATAATTTGATTACAATATAACAATCAAACCAATTGTATTAATAAAAGAATCAAATCATATCAAAGTATTAACATAGGTTTCATCTAACCTAAATACTAAAAAAATGTTCAGTTACACATTATCGAACATGAAATCAAACATATATTGAAACAAAAACGAATTGAAAGCAATGGGTTCATAATTCTATCTCCCTAATTTTCTTTCATTGAATATTCTTATGATGTAGAGGTTTGATATTGTATTCTGATGGATCTTTCGAAAATGCCTTGTTTTTTTTTCACTTTTTTGGATCAAAATCATCCTTTGAGAATGATCTCCATGTTTGGAATCGCCTCCTGAAGTCTCACCCCCTCCTTCACCACCCTCACAATATAACAATCAAACCAATTGATTACAATATAACAATCAAACCAATTGTATTAATAAAAGAATCAAATCATATCAAAGTATTAACATAGGTTTCA
>JAOQML010119535.1:0-20977 GCA_027568935.1 Erythroxylum urbanii
GTTTTCTTGTAAATTTATGTGTGTGTTTTGTTTCTGTCTCCGTCCCCGTTTTCTTGTCCTCTGGTTTTGGAAGGAACAAAAATTTTATGTCTCCGTCTCCGGAGTCGGGACAGAAATTGATGGGGACAGCAAGCAAACACATCGGGGACAGAATTTTTTTGTCCCCGTCTTCTGTCCCCACCCACGGGGACAGCAAGCAAACGTAGGGTGAAGGTGCCTAGTGACCATACGAACGAGCTGTTTTACCCAGCAAAGTTGTGTCAACGGGTTGTTTTTCTTACCAAAGGTGTGCCAACAAGTTGTTTTTCTCGCCGAAGGTTCCCAACAAACTGTTTTTGACACCTAAGTTGCCTAGCAACTATACCAATAGGCTATTTTTCCTACCGAATGTCTGGCTCGACATATTTTTCCCACCGAAGGTGCCCAATGTTCGTGCCAACAGGCTATTTTGCCAACCAAAGATGTGCCAACAGGCTATTTTCTACACCTAAGGTGCCTAGCGACTATGTCAATAGGCTATCTTGGCCACCAAAAATGTACTAACTGGTTATTTTTCCCACCTAAACAGAATGTTTTTCCCACCGAAGGTAGCTAGCGACTGTGCCAATGGACTGTTTTGTCGACATAAGGTGTGCCAATGGGTTGTGTTTCCCACCAAAGGTGTGCCAATAGGCTTTTTTCCTTCCAAAGGTGTGTTAACGTGCTATTTTTCCCACTAAAGGAGCCCAACGAACTGTTTTTCCCATCTAAGGTACCTAGCGACTGTGCCAATGGACTATTTTGCCAACTAAAGGTGCCTATTGACCGAACCAACTTGTTCCTTTTACCACCAAAGGTGTGCCAATTTGTGGGTTTTCCCAACAAAGGTACCTAATGATTGTGCAAATGTGCAGCTTTTCCTATTGAAGGTGTTCCAATGGCCTGTTGCTCCCACCGAAGGTGCCTAGCAACTGTGCCATTGTGCCAACATGCTATTTTTCCCATCGGAGGTGTGCCAATGGGCTATTTCTCCTAGCAAAGTTGTGCCAACGAGTTGTTTTTTGGACTAAAGATGAGCCAACGGATAGTTGTTTCCATCGAAGGTACCTAGTGACGTGTCAATAGGATGTTCTACCTACTGAAGGTGTGCCAACGGGTTGTGTTTCCTACTGAGGTGCCTATTAACTGTGCCAACGTGCTATTTTTCCCACCGAAGGTGTGCCAATGGTTTGTTTTTCCCACCGAAGGTGCCCAGCAACGATGCCATTGTGTTGTTTTTCCCACCAAAGGTATGCCAACTAGCTGTTTTTTATACCCAAGGTGTGCCAACGTACTGTTTATCCCACCAAAAGTGTGCCAAGGGGTAGTTTTACCCACCGAAGGTGCCTAGCGACTATGCCAACTTGTTGTTTTTCCCACCAAAGGTGTGCTAGTGGGTTATTTTTCCTACTAAAGGTGCCTAGCGACCTTGTCAAAGAGCTATTTTGCCCATAAAAGGTGTGTCAATAAGCTGTGTTTCCAACTAAAGGTGCCTAACGGGCTATTTTTCCCATCAAAGTTACTTAGCGATCATGCCAATGAGCTGTTTTACGTACCGAAGATGTGTCAATGGGCTATTTTGCCTGCCAAAGGTATGCCAACGAGCTCTTTTCCCTACCAAAGATGTGCCAATGAGTTGTTTTTCCCACCAAAGATGCCTAGCGAGTATGCCAATGGGCTATATTGCCCACCAGACATGCGCTAACTGGTTGTTTGGCCTCCTGAAGGTGTGGAAAGGGTTGTTTTTCTTATTAAAGGTGCCCAAGTAACTATTTTTCCCACCTAAGTTGCTTAGTTATCTTGCCAATGGGCTAATTTTTCCACCAAATGTCCACCACAGATTGCTTTTCCCACCGAAGGTGCCTAATGACCATGCCAATAGGCTGTTTTGCCCACTAAAGGTGTGCCAATGGGCTATTTTGCCAATCAATGACGTGGCAATGAGTTGTTTTTCCCACCTAAGGTGCCTACCAATTGTGCCAATTGGCTGTTTTTCCCACTGAATGATTGCCAACGTGTTGTTTTTCCCACCAAGGTTGTTCCAAAGGGCTGTTTTTCCCATCGAAGTTCCCTAGCAACCGTGTCAACAGACTATTTTGCCCACCAAAAATGTGCCAACGGGTTTTGTTTCTCACGAAACATGCCCAACGGGCTATTTTTCACACCAAAGAGACCGTGCCAATGGGATGTTTTACCCATCGAATGTGTGTCAATAGGCTATTTTGCCTACCAACGATGTGGCAACGTGCCTAGCGATCGTGCTAATGGGCAGTTTTTCCCGCTGAACGATTGCCAATGTGTTGTCTTTCCCACCAAAGGTGTTCCAACGGGTTGTTTTTCCCACTGAAGGTGCCTCGCGACTGTGTCAACAGGCTGTTTTGCTCAAAAAAAATGTACCAACGGGTTATGTTTCCCACCGAACATGCCCAACAAGTTATTTTCCAGACCAAAGGTACCTAGTGTCCATGCCAGTGGGCTATTTTGCCCGTCGAAGGTATGCCAATAGCTGTGTTTTCCACTAATGATGCACAAGTAATTCTTTTGCCTGAAGGTGCTTAATGATCGTGTCAACGGGCCATTTTTGCATGGCCATTTTTGCACATTGAATGTGTGTAAACGGGCTGTTTTAGACACCAAAGGTGTGCTATCGAGCTCTTTCGTCTACCAATGATGTAGCAACGAGTTGTTTTTCCACTGAAGTTGCCTAGTGACTGTGCCAACGGGTTGTGTTGTTGCCCACCAGAGGTATGCCAATGAGCTATTTTTCCCACCGAAGGGGCCTAGGTTCCTAACGGCCATGCCAGCTATAAGCTTTAGCCCCAAAAAGTGCACCAACGGGCTGTCATTCCCACCGATGATGCCCCATGGACAGTTTTTCCCATCGAAGACACCTAGCAACTTTGCTGGCAGGCTGTTTTGTCTACCGAAGGTGTGCTAATGAGCTGTTTTTCCACCGAAGGTGACCAATGGACTATTTTACCACCTAAGATGCCTAGTGACCTTGCCAACGACCTATTTTTCCTACCGAAGCTGGCTCACGAACTATTTTTCCCACCAAAAGCACTCACCAAAGCTGTGCCAATGGGCTATGTTTCCCATCAAAGGTTCCCAATGGGCTATTTTGCCCAATGAAGGTGCCTAGTGAGAGTGTCAACGGGCTGTTTTACCTGCTAAAGGTCTGCCAACTGACTGTTTTGCCTTCAGAAGGTGTGCTAACTGGCTATTTTGCCCACTAAAGGCATACATTTGGTTGTTTTGCCTCCCAAAGGTGTGTCAGTGGGCTATTTTCCCACCGAATGTCCACCAAGGATTGTTTTTCCCACAGAAGTTATTATCCCAAGGTGTGTCAATGATCTATTTTTCCATTAAAGGTGCCCAACTGATTGTTTTACCACCTAAGGTGCCTAATGACCGTGTCAATGAACTATTTTTCCCACCAAAGCTGCCTCACGGACTGTTTTCCCACTAAAAGCACCTAGTGACTTTTCTAACAGGATGTTTTACCCACCGAAGCTATGCCAACGGGCTGTGTTTCCCACTGATGGTGCCCAATGGGCTATTTTGCCCACCGAAGGTGCCTAGTCACTATGCCAACGGCCTATTTTGCCCTCCAAATTTGTACCAATTGGCTGTTTTGCCTCACGAAGGTGTGCCAATGGTCTGTTTTCCCACTGAATGTCTACCATGGGTTGTTTTTCCCACTAAATGTGCCTAAGAATCGTGCCAATGAGTTGTTTTGTCCACCGAAGGTGACCCATGGACTGTTTTTCCCATCGAATGTAGCTAACGACTTTGCCAACTGGTCATTTTGCCCACCAAAGGTGTGCCAACGGGCTGTTTTGCCTACCAAGGGTGTGCCAATGGTCTATTTTTCTACCGAATGTTCCCAACGGACTTTTTTTGCCACCTAATGCACCCAATGGGCTATTTTTTCCACCGAAAGCACCTAGCAACTTTGTCAAAAGGCTGTTTTGCCTACCGAAGGTATGTCAACGGGCTATTTTTCCCAGTGAAGGTGCCTGGTTATTATGCCAGTAGGCTATTTATCCACCAACGGGCTGTTTTACCCACCAAAGTTTTGTCAACGGGCTGTTTTTCTTCTTGAAAGTGTGCCAACGAGCTGTTTTTCTCCCCCAAGGTTCACAACAAATTGTTTTTGACACATAAGTTGCCTAACGACCATGTAAACAGGCTATTTTCCCATCGAATGTCAACCACAACATATTTTTCCCACCGTAAGTGCCTAACGACTGTGCCAACTAGCTATTTTGCCCATCTAAAGTTTGACAGTGAGCTATTTTTTACACCTATGGTGCCTAGTGACCATGCTAAGGGGCTACCTTAGCTGCTGAAGGTGTGCCAACGGGATATTTTTCCCACTGAAGGTGCCCAATAAGGGTGCCTAGCGAGAGTCCCAACGAGATGTTTTACACACCAAAAATGTGCCAATTAGCTGTTTTGCCTCTCAAAAGCATGCTAATGGGATGTTTTGCACACTAAAGACATGCAACTGGCTGTTTTGCCTCCCACACTTATGCCAACGAGCTATTTTCCCACCGAATGTCCACCACGGACTATTTTTCCCACTAAAGGTCCCTAACAACAGTGCCAACGAGTTGTTTTGCCCACCGAAGGTGCCCCACGGAATGTTTTTTGCATCGAAGGCAGCTAATGACTTTGTCAACGAGCTATTTTGCCCATCGAAGGTGTGCCAACAGACTATTTTTCCTACCAAATATTTTCCAATGGTTTGTTTTTCCACCGAATAGGCACAACGGATTGTTTTTGCCACCTAATGTGCTTAGCAATTGCACCAACGTGATAGTTTGGCCTCCTAATGGGCACTAGAGGGCTGTTTTCCCACCAAAAGCACCTGGCAACTTTACCAACGAGCTATTTTGCATACCGAAGGTGGGTCCACAAGCTGTGCTTCCTACACTAGCTAGTTTGCCTACCGAAGGTGCCTAACGATCATACCAATGAGCTATTTTGGCCACCGAAGTTCTGTCAACAGGCTATTTTTCTTCCCAAAAGTGTGCCAAAAGGTTGTTTTTCTCGCCAAAGTTGCCGAACTAACTATTTTTGACACCTAAGGTACCTAAGGACTACTTCAACGGGCTACTTTTCCAACCAGATATCTGCCATGACATGTTTTTCCCACCGAAGGTGGCTAACGATCGTGCCAATGGGTGGTTTTGCAAACCAAAGTTATTCCAACGGGCTATTTTGCCTACCGAAGGTGTGTTAATAGGCTATTTTGCAACCGAAGGTATGCCAACAGGCAATTTTTCCCACCTCAGATGCCTAACGACCTTGCCAATAGGCTATTTTGGCCCTCAAATATGTGTCAACTGGTTCTTCTTCCCACCGAAGGTCCCCCACGGACTATATTTCCCACTGAAGGCATCTCGTGACTTAAGCAACTGGCTATTTTGCCCCCTAAGGTGTGTCAACAGGCTATGTTTCCCATCGAAGGTGTCCCAACAGGTTGTTTTTCCCACCGAAGGTGTGCCAACGTGCTGTGTTTCCTACCAAAAGTGCCTAATGAGTAGTTTATCCCATCGAAGTTGCTTAGCAATCATGCCAACGTGCAATTTTGCCCATCAAAGGTGTGCCAACGGGCTGTTTTGCCTACCAAAGGTGTGCCAACGAGTTGTATTTCCACCAAATGTGCCCAACAATCTATTTTGCCACCTAAGGTGCTTAGGAACCATGCCAACGGCCTATTTTTCCAATCGAAGCTATCCCATGGGCTATTTTTTCCATCGAAAGCACCTATCGACTTTTTCAAAGGGTTGTTTTACCCATCGAAGATGCCCAATGACCTATTTTGCTCACTAAAGGTGCCTAAAAATTATACCAATGGGCTATTTTGCTGATCGAAGGTGTGCCAACCAGTTGTTTTGCCTTATTAAGGTGTGCCAATGTGTTGTTTTCCTACCAAATATTTGCCACAGACTGTTTTTCCCACCAAAGGTGCCTAACAAACGTGCCAACGTGTTGTTTTGTCCGCCAAAGTTGTGCCAACGGGTTGTTTTACCTACCGAAGTTATGCCAACAGGCTAATTTACCTACCAAAGGTGTGCCAATATGTTATTTTTCCCACCTAAGGTGCCTAGTGACCTTGTCAACAGGATATTTTGGCTTACAAACGTGTGTTAACGGACTATTTTTCCAACCAAAGGTGCCCTACAAACTGTATTTCCAATCAAAAGCAACTAGTGTCTTTGCTAATAGGCTGTTTTGCCCATCGAAGGTGTGCCAACGGGCTGTGTTTTCTACCGAAGGTGTGCTAACAAGTTGTTCTTCCTATCGAAGGTGCACCAGCATACTGTTTTTCCAACCAAAGGTGCCCAATGGACATCTTCCCACCTAAGGAGACTCGCGACTGTGCCAATAGGTTATTTTATCTACCACAGGTACCTATTGACCATGCCAACGTGTTGTTTTTCCCTCTGAAGGTCAGCTAATGGGTTGGTTTTCCCATCGAAGGTGCATAGCGATTATGCCAACTTGCTGGTTTTCCCATCAAAGGTGTGCCAATGGGTAGTTTTCCTAACGAAAGGATTGCCAAAGTGCTATTTTTCCCATCGAATGTGTGCCAATTGGCTGTTTTGCCTATCGAAGGTGTGCCAACGGGCTGTATTTCCACCGAAAGTGCCCAACGAACTATTTTGCCACCTAAAGTGCTTAGCAACCATACCAATGACCTACTTTTCCCACCAAAACTACCCCACGGGCTGTTTTTCCCATCAAAAGCACCTAGCGACTTTTACAAATGGTTGTTTTACCCTCCAAAGGTGCCCAATGGCCTATTTTACTCACCAAAAGTGCCTAGTGACTGTACCAACAGGTTGTTTTTCCCATTGAAGCTACCCCGCAAGCTATTTTTCTCATCGAAAACACCTAGCGACTTTTCCAAAGGGTTGTTTTACCCATCGAAGGTGCATAACGACCTATTTTACTTACCAAACGTGCCTAACGATTATACCAACGGGTTGTTTTGCCAACCAAAGGAGTGCCAACTAGTTGTTTTACCTTCTTAAGGTGTGCCAACATGCTATTTTCCTACTGAATAATTGTCACGAACAGTTTTTCCCACCGAAGGTGCCTAACAAATGTTCCAATGTGTTGTTTTACCTACCAAAATTGTGGCAACGGGCTGTTTTACCTACCAAAGGTGTGCTAACAGGTTGTTTTACCTACTGAAGGTGTGCCAACGGGTTGTTTTTCCCACCTACGATGCCTAACTACCTTGCCAACTTGTTATTTTGGGAGCCAAATATATGCCAACGGGCTATTTTTCCCATCAAAGGTGCCTCACGGACTATATTTCCCACCGACGGTAGCTAATGACTTTGCCAATGGGCTGTTTTGCCCGTCAAAGGTGTGCCAATGGGTTGTGTTTCCCATCGAAGGTTTGCCAACGGACTTTTTTCCCACCAAAGGTGCACCAACATACTATTTTTCCAACCGAAGGTGCCCAATGGACATCTTTCCCACCTAAGGAGCCTAGCGACCGTGCCAACAGGCTATTTTACCCATCGAAGGTGTCTATTGACCGTGCCAACATATTGTTTTTCCCTCTAAAGTTGAGTCAATGAGCTGGTTTTCCTACCGAAGGTGCCTACCGATTGTGCCAATGTGCTACTTTTCCCATCAAAGTGTGCCAATGGGTAGTTTTTCCCACCAAAGGTTTACGAAAGTGCTACTTTTCTTATAGAAGGTGTGCCAATGGGCTGTTTTTCCCTTATAAGCTGCCTGGCTATCGTGCCAGCAGGCTATTTGTCCCACTAAAGGTCCTACCAACCATGCAAACATGCTGTTTTTCCCGCAAAAGGTGTGCCAACAGGTTGTGTTTCCTACCGAAGATGCCTAACGAGCTATTTTACCCATTGAAGGTGCCAAGCGACTGTACCAACAGGATGTTTTGCCCACCAAAGGTGCTCCAATGGGCTATTTTTCTTTCTAAAGGTGTGCCAACGAGGTTTTCTTCCCACCAAAGGCGCCTAACTAATTGTTTTTTCCACCTAAAGTGCCTAGTAACCATGCTAACTAGCTACTTTTCCCACCAAATGTCCATCATACATGTTTTTCCCATCAGAGGTGCCTAACGACAATGTCAATGGGTTGTTTTTCCCATCAAAGGTGTACCAACGGGCTATTTTTCAACCGAAGGTGTGCCAACGGGCTGTTATGCCTACCAAAGGTGTGCCAATAGGCAGTTTTACGCAGCTAAGGAGCCTAGTGACTTTGCCAACGGGCTATTTTGCCAACCAAAGGTGTGCCAACAGGCTGCATTTCCCACCGAAGGTGTGCCAATAGGCTGCTTTCCCACCGAAGGTGTGCCAATGTGTTGTTTTTCCCACCGACAGTGCCTAACGGATTGTTTTCCCACCAAAGGTGCCTAGTGACTGTGCCAACTAGCTATTTTACCCACCGAAAGTTTGACAACAGGTTGTGTTTTCCAATGAGGGTGCCCAACTGGCTGTTTTTCACACCGAAGGTGACTGTTGATCGTGCTAACGTGCTGTTTTTCTCACCAAAGGTGTGCCAATGGGCTATTTTTCCCACTGAAGGTGCCAGTAATGCCAACGTGACTAAGTGTTGTTTATCATGTCAAGGGTGTGACAATGGGCCATTTTTCCCATCTAAGATGTGCCAACGAGTTGTTTTTCCTACCAAAGGTATGCCAACAAGCTATTTTTCCCATTGATGGTGTCTAACGACAGTGCGAACTTGCTATTTTGCTAACTGAAGGTGCCTATCGACAGTGCCAATGTGTTGTTTTTCCCACCTAAGGTGCTTAATGATTGTGCCAACGTGTTGCTTTTCCCATCGAAGGTGTGTCAATGGGTAGTTTTTCCCACTGAAGGTGCCCATTGAATTGTTTTCCCCACCTAAGGTGGCTAGCGACCGTGCCAATGGATCGTTTTGTTCATTAAAATTGCACCAAAAGGCTGCTTTTCCTACCAAAACTGCCCCATGACTTTGCCAATGGGCTGTTTTGCCCACGAAAAGTGTGCTAAAAGACTATTTTGCCTACTGAAGGTGTGTCAATGCATTGTTTTTCCTTTGAATGTGCCCAACAGACTATTTTTGCTACCTAATGTGCATAACGACTGTGCCAATGGGCTATTTTGACTGCCAAATGTGTGCCAACGGGTTGTTTTTCCACCGAAGCTGCCTACGTACTATTTTTCCCACCGAAAGCACCTAGTGACTTTGCCAACGGGATGTTTTGCCCATCAAAGGTGTGCCAATAGGCTGTGTTTCTCATCGAAGGTGCCCAAAGGGCTATTTTGCCCACCAAAGGTGCCTAACCACAATACCAATGAGCTACTTTTCCTACCGAATGTCTACCATGGCGTGCTTTTCCTATCGAAGGAACCTAACGACCATGCCAACAGACTGTTTGGCTCACCGAAGGTATGCCAACGGACTATTTTTCCTATCGAAGGTGTGCCTACAGGCTGTTTTGCCTACCAAAGGTGTGCCAACGAGGCTATTTTTCACACCTAAGGTGTTTAGAGACCATGCCAATGGGCTATTTTGGCCTCCTAATGTGTGCCAACTTGCTATTTTTCCCACCAAAGGTCCCCCACGGACTGTTTTTCCCATCGAAGGAAGTTAGTGACTTTGCCAATGGGTTATTTTGCCAACCGAAGGTGTGCCAACGAGCTGTGTTTCCCACCGAAGGTGTGGCAACAAGCTGCTATTTATCACCAAAGGTGTGCCAGCTATTTGCTTTTTCCCACTGAAGGCACCTAGCGATGTTGCCAATGAGTTGCTTTGCTTATTGAAGGAGTGCCAACAGGTTATGTTTCTCACCGTAAGTGCCCAATGGGTTATTTTGCCCATCGAAGGTGCCTAGTGACCATGCCAGCAGGTTGTTTTACCTCCTGAAGGTGTGGCAACTGACAATTTTTGCCACATAAGGTGCTTAGTGACCTTGCCAACAGGCTATTTTTCTAGCCGAATGTCCACCACAGACTGTTTTCCCACTGAAGGTGCCTAGTGACCATACCAATGGGTTTTTTTTCTACTAAGGTGTGCCAACGAGTTGTTTTACCTATCAACGGTGTGCCAATCGAGTGTTTTGCCAACCAAATGTGTGACAACTGGTTGTTGTTCCCACCTAATGTGCCTAGCAACCATGCCAATGGGCTTTTTTTGCCACTAACTGTATGCCAACAGGCTATTGTCCTAACAAAGATGCCCCATGGATTGTTTTTGCCACTGAAGGTAGCTAGCGACTTTTCCAACGAGCTATTTTACCCATCAATGGTATGCCAACAGGCTATGTTTCCCGTCGAAGGTGTGCCAACAGGCTCTTTTTGTCACTGAAGGTATGTCAACGAGCTGTTTTTCCTACTTAAGTTGCTTAGCGACTGTGCCAACGGGCTATTTTCCCACCGATGATGCCTATTGACGGTGCCAATGTGTTGTTTTTCCCACCGAAGGTGCCTAACGATTGTGGAAACGTGCCAATGTGCTGCTTTTCCCATCGAAGGTATGTCCAGGGATTGTTTTTCACACCGAAGGATTGCCAACGTGATGTTTTTCGCACCAAAGGCATTCTAACAGGTTGTTATTCCCATCGAAGGTGCTTAGCGACCATGTCGACAGGCTATTTTACCCATCGAAAGTGTGCCAACAGGCTAACTTTCTCATCAAACAAGCCTAATGGGTTGTCTTTCACACTGAAGGTGTCTAGCAACTGTGCCAATGAGCTGTATTGCCCATCAAAGGTGTGACAATGGGATATATTTCTTGCTGAAGATGTCCAACAAGCAATTTTTTTGACCGAAGGTGCTTAATGATCATGCCAACGGGCTGTTTTATGCACTGAAGGTGTGCCAATGGGATGTTTTTCCAAACAAAGGTGTGACAACGAGTTCCTTTGCCTACCAAAGATGTGACAATGAGCTATTTTTCCCAATAAAAGTGCCTAGCGACAGTGCCAACGGGCTATATTGCCAACTGGAGGTGTGTCATTAGGCTATTTTGCCTACCAAAATTGTGCCAACGAGCTGGTTTCCCACTGAAGGTGCCCAACAGATCGTTTTTCCCACAATAAATGCCTCGCAACTGTGCCAACAGGTTGTTTTAGCGACCAAAAATGTACCAACAGGCTACTTTTCTTATCGATAGTGCCCCACGAATAGTTTTTCCTTTGAAGGCACCTAGCGATATTACAAACGGGCTGTTTTGCCATCCGAAGATGTGCCAACGGGCTATTTTTCCACTGAAGGTACATAATGGACTGTTTCACCACCTAAGGTGCCTAACGACAGTTCAACCACCTATTTTTCCTCAACGACCTATTTTTCCTGACAAAGCTGCCCCACGGATTGTTTTCCCATAGAAAGCACCTAGCGAATTTTCTAACGAGCTATTTTCCCCACCAAAGCTCTACCAACAGGCTGTGTTTCCCACTTAAGGTGCCCAACGAGCTATTTTTCCCATCGAAGGTGCCTAGTGACTATGCCAACGGGCTGTTTTACCCTCCCATGGTGTGCCAACTGACTGTTTTGCCTCCCGAAGGTGTGCTAATAGGTTGTTTTCCCACTAAATGTCTGCTACAGACTGTCTTTCCCATCCAAGGTTCCTAACAAACATGCCATTGAGTTGTTTTGTCCACCGAAAATGCCTGATGGACTATTTTTCCCATCAAAGGCAGTTAGCAACTTTGCTAGCGGATAATTTTGCCCACTGAAGGTGTATCACCGGGCTGTCTTGCCTACCAAAGGTATGCCAATGGTCAGTTTTTCCACTGAATGTGCCTAACGGACTACTTTTGTCACCTAATATGCTTAGCGACCCTACCAACGGGCTATTTTGGCCCCCAAATGGGCACCAGTAGGTAGCTTTTCCCACCAAAAGCACCTAGTAACTTTGCTAATAGGCTGTTTTGCCCACTGAAGCTGTGCCAATGGGCTATGTTGCCACCGAACATGCCCAACGGGCTATTTTACCCACCGAAGGTGCCTAACGACTGTGCCAACGAGCTATTTTGCCCTTCAATAGTGTACCAACTGGCTGTTTTGCCTCTCGAAGGTGTGCCAACGGGCTGTTTTCCTATCGAATGTCTGCCACGGATTGTTTTTCCAACTGAAGGTGCCTTACAATTACGCTAATGAGTTGTTTTACCCACCGAAGGCACCCAATGGATAGTTTTTTCCATCGAAGGCAGCTAACGACTTTGCCAACGGGTCATTTTTCCTACCGAAGGTGTGCCAACTGTCTTTCCTGCCAAAGGTATGGCAATGGTCTATTTTCCCACCGTATGTGCTGAATGAACTATTTTTGCCACCTACTGTGGTTAGCAACCATACCAATGGGCTATTTTGGTCCCCAAATGGGTGCCAATGGGCTATTTTTCCCACTAAAAACACCTAATGACTTTCCCAGTGGGCTGTTTTGCCCACCGAAGGTATGCCAACAAATTGTTTTTCCTGGAAAAGGTGCCTGACTAAGATGACAGTGGGCTACTTGTTCCACTAAAAGTGCCTATAGATCGTGCCAATGGGCTATATTTCCCACTCTATGTGCCTAATAGGCTATTTTTCCCACTGAAGGTGCCTGGCAATCGTACAAACAAGTTGTTTTGCCTACCGAAGCTATGCTAAATGGCTATTTTTCTTCCTGAAGGTGTGCCAATGTGTTGTTTTTGCTACCGAAGGTGCCTAATGATTGTACGAACGTGCTACTTTTCCCATTGAAGGTGTGCCAAGGGGCTGTTTTTCCCATCGAAAGATTGCCAACATGCTGTTTTTCCCACCAAAGGCATTCTAACGAGCTGTTTTTCGCATTGAACGTGCCTAGTGACAATGTCAACAGGCTATTTTGCCCATCAAAAATGTACCAACGGGCTAACCTTCTCATCGAACAAGCCCAACGGGCTGTCTTTCACACTAAAGGTGCCTAGCAATCGTGCCAATGGGTTGTTTTGCCAATTCAAGGTGTGACAATGGGATGTATTTCACGTCGAAGATGCCCAAGAAATAGTTTTTTTTACCGAAGGTGCTTAGTGATCATGCCAAATGGCTGTTTTGTGTGCAGAACATGTGCCAACAGGTTGCTTTGCCAACCAAAGCTGTGCCAATGGGTTCCTTTGCCTACCGAAGATGTGGTAATGAGCTATTTTTCCCACCGAATGTGCCTAGCGACCATGCCAATGGGTTGTTTTGCCCACTGAACGTGTGGCATTGGGTTATTTTACCTACTAAAGTTGTGCCAACGAGCTGGTTTCCCACTCAAGGTGCCCAATAGACTGTTTTTCCTACCTTAAATACCTTGCAACCGTGCCATTTGGCCACTAAAAGTGTCCCAACAGGTTGTTTTCCCCACCAAAGGTGCCCCATGGATAGTTGTTTCTTTCGAAGGCACCTAGCGATGTTACCAGCAGGCTATTTTCCTCACCAAAGGTGTGCCAATGAGCTGTTTTGCCAGCCAAGGGTATGCTAATGGTCTATTTTCCCACCGTATGTGGCCAACGAACTGTTTTTGGCACCTACTATGCTCAGTGACAATGCCAATTGGCTATTTTGGTCCCCAAATGGGTGCCAATGGGCTGTTTTCTCATCTAAAGCACCTAATGACTTTGCCAACAGGTTGTTTTACCCACCAAAGGTTTGCCAACGAGCTATTTTTCCTAGCAAAGATGCCTGGCTATCGTGCCAATGGGCTATTTGTCTGACTGAAGGTGCCTATAGATTATGCCAATGGGCTATGTTTCCCACTCATGGTGCCCAATAGGCTATTTTCCTACCAAAGGTGCCTAGCGATCGTACAAATGAGCTGTTTTACCCACCGAAGCTATGCCAAATGACTGTTTTTCTTCATGACGGTGTGCCAATGAGCTGTTTTTCCATTGAAGGTGGCAAACTAACTATTTTGGCCACCTAAAGTGCCTAGTAACTGAGCTAACGGACTATTTTCCCATCAAATGTCTGCCATGACACATTTTTCCCACCGAACATGCCTAAAGATTATGCCAAGGGGTTATTTTGCCCACCAAAGGTATGTCAAATGTTTGTTTTATGGATTAAAGGTTTGTCAACAGGTTGTTTTGCTTGCCAAAAGTTTGCCAACGAGTTGTTTTACCCACCAAAGGTGCCTAGCGACCATACCAATGGGCAATTTCGGCCATTAAATGTGTGCTAACGGGCTATTTTCCCACTAAAGGTGTCCAACCGATTATTTTTCCCAAATAGTGCCTGGTGACTTTGCCAACTGGCTATTTTACCCACCGAAGGTGTGCCAACGGGTTGTTTTTCCTACCTAGGGTGCCTAACGGGCTGTTTTTCACACCGAAGGTGCCTACCGATCATGCCAACGTGCATTTTTTCCTACCAAAGGTGTGCTAATGGGTTATTTTTCCTATTAAAGTTCCAACATGCCAACATACTATTTTTCCTATCAAAGGTGTGCCAACGAGCTGTTTTTCCCACCCAGTGTGTGCCAATGGGCAGTTTTACCCACCGAAGGTACTTAGCGACCATGCTAATGTGCTATTTTGCCCACCGAAGGTGCCTATCCATCGTGCCAACGTGTTGTTTTCTCCACTGAAGGTGTGCCAATGGGTTATTTTTCCCACCAAAGGTGCCTGGCGATTGTTTCAATGAGTTGTTTTACCCATCGAAGGTGTGTCAATGAGCTATGTTTGTCACCAAAGGTGCCCATTGGACTATTTTTCCCATCAAAGTTGCTTAACGATCATGCCAACGGGCTACTTTGTGCACCGAAGATGTGCCAACAGGCTGTTCTGCCCCCCAAACGTGTGCCAATGTGCTCTTTTACCTACCAAAGATGTGTCAACGAGTTGTTTTTCCCACCAAAGATGCCTTGCGACTATGACAATGGGCTTTATTTCCCACTAGAGATGCGCCAACAACCATGTGAGCGAGCTGCTATTTTCGCTATGAAAAGTGCTACAATGGTCTGTTTTTCCGACCTAAGGCTCCTAACAACTTTACCAATGATCTATTTTGCTTACCAAAAGTGTGCCAACATGTTATTTTTCCATCAAAGGTGCCTAAGGACTGTTTTTGTTACCTAAGGTGCCTAGCAACCATGCCAATAACTTATTTTGGTTACCGAATGTGTGCCAACAGTCTATTTCTCGCTTCGAAGATGCCCCACAGACTGTTTTTCCCATTGAAGGCACCTAGAGACCTTGCCAATGAGTTGTTTAGCCTATCGAAGGACTACCAACGGTTTGTGTATCTTACCGAAGGTGCCCAATGGGCTATTTTGCCCATCAAAGGTGACTAGTGACCATGCCAACAATTTGTTTTGCCTCCCGAAGGTGTGGCAAGGGTTGATTTTCCCATCAAAGGTGTCCAACTGACTGTTTTTGCCAAATAAGGTACCCAGTGACTATGTTAACAGGCTATTTTTCCCACCGAACATCTGCCACAGACTGTTTTCCCATCGAAGGTGCCTAATGACCATACCAATGGGCTGTTTTACCTATGAAAGGTGAGCCAATGGAATGTTTTGCCTATCAAAGGTGTGCCAATCGAGTGTTTTGCAACTAAATGTGTGCCAACGGGCTGTTATTCCCATCTAAGGTGCCTAGTAACCATGCCAACGGGCTATTTTGTCCACTGAATATGTGCCAATAGGATATTTTTCCCAAAAAAGATGCTCATGGACTATTTCTCCCATTGAACACAGCTAGCGACTTTGCCAATGGGCTATTTTAGCCTCTAATGGTATGCCAACATACTGTGTTTCCCATCGAAGGTGTGCCAATAGGCTATTTTTGTCACTAAAGGTATGCCAACGTGTTGTTTTTCCTGCCTAAGTTGCTTAGCGATCTTGCCAATGGGCTATTTTCCCACCGATGATGCCTATCGATCGTGCCAATGTGCTATTTTTCCCACCGAAGGTGCCTAACGATCATGGGAAGATGCCAACGTGCTGCTTTTCCCATTAAAGGTGTGCCAAGGGGCTATTTTCCCACCAAAAGATTACCAACGTGCAGTTTTTCCCACCAAAGGCATTCTAATGGGCTGTTTTTCCCATCAAAGGTACCTAGCGACCATGTCAACAAGTTGTTTTGCCCATCAAAAATGTGCCAACGGGCTAACTTTCTCATCGAACATGCCCAATAGGCTATCTTCCACACCGAAGGTGTATAGTGACTATGCCAACAGGCTGTTTTGCCCATTGAAGGTCTTATAATGGGATGAATTCTGAAGATGCCCAACAAGGAGTTTTTTTGACTGAAGGTGCTTACTTATTATGCCAATGGGCTATTTTATGCACTGAAGGTACACCAACAGGCTGCTTTGCCAACCAAAGGTGTGCCAACGGGTCCCTTTGCCCACCAAAGATGTGGCAATGAGCTGCTTTTCCCACCAAAGGTGCCTAGCGACTGTGCCAATGGGTTGTATTGCCCACTGGAGGTGTGCCATCAGGCTATTTTGTCAACCAAAGTTGTGCCAACGAGTTGGTTTCCAACTAAAGGTGCCCAACAGATTATTTTTACGACCTTAAATGCCTCGCAACCGTACAAATGGGTTCTTTTGGCCACCAAAAGTGTATTAATAGGCTGTGTTTCTCATCGAAGGTGCCCCACGGATAGTTTTTCCCTTCGAAGGAACCTAGCGATTTTGCCAGCGGGCTGTTTTGCCATCCGAAGGTATGCCAATTGACTGCTTTTTCACCGAAGATGTCCAATGGACTATTTTACCACTAAAGTACCTAGTGACAGTTCCAATGACCTTTTTTCCCACCAAAGCTGCCCCATGGACTTTTTTCCCACCGAAACCACCTAACGACTTTTCCAACGGGTTGTTTTACCCACCAAAGTTGTGCTAAAAGGCCATGTTTCCCACATAAGGTGCCAAACGGGCTATTTTGCCCACTAAAGTTGCCTAAGGATTGTGCCAACTGGTTGTTTTACCCTCCCAAGGTGTGCCAACTAGCTGTTTTGCCTTCCGAAGGTGGGCCAACGGGTTGTTTTCCCACTGAATGTCTGCCACGCACTGTCTTTCCCATCCAAGGTTCCTAAAAATCATGTCAGTGAGTTGTTTTTCCCACTGAAGATGCCTAACAGACTATTTTTCCCATCGAAGGCAGCTAACTACTTTGTCAATAGATAATTTTGCCCACCAAAGTTGTGCCAATGGGCTATTTTGCAGTCCAAAGGTGTGCCAATGATCATTTTTTCCATCAAATGTGCCCAACGGACTGCTTTTGTCACCTAATGTGCTTAGCGACCGTGCCAACGGGCTATTTCGTCCCCTAAATGGGCACCAATGTGAAGTTATTCAGACCAAAAGCACCTAGAAACTTTACCAACAGGCTGTTTTACCTACCAAAGTTGTGCCAATGGGCACTAAAGGTGCCCAACGGGCTATTTTGCCTACTGAAGGTGTCTAATGACTGTGCCAACGAGCTATTTTGCAATCCAAAGGTGTGCCAACTGGCTATTTTGCCTCCTGAAGGTGTGCCAACGGGTTATTTTCCCACTGAATGTCTACCACGGACTATTTTTCCCACCGAAGGTGCTTAAAAATTGTGCCAACATATTGTTTTGCCCACCGAAGGTGCCCTACAGACTGTTTTTCCCATCGAAGGTAGTTAACAACTTTGCCAACGGGTCATTTTCCCATCGAAGGTATGCCAACAGGCTGTTTTGCCCGTCAAGGGTGTGCCAATGGTCTATTTTCCCATCGTATGTGCCCAACTGATTGTTTTTGCCACCTACTGTGCTTAGCGACCACGCCAACGAGCTATTTTTATCCCCAAATAGGTGCCAATGGGCTATTTTTCTCACCGAAAATACCTAACGACTTTGCCAACAGGCTCTTTTTCCCTAGTGAAGGTGCCTGACTAACATGCTAGTGGGCTATTTGTCCCACTAATGGTGCCTATAGATCTTGTCAAGGGGCTATGTTTCTCACTCAATGCGCCTAACGGGCTATTTTGCCCACTGAAGGTGCCTAGTGACCGTACGAATGAGGTGTTTTCCCTACCGAAGCTGTGACAAATGGTTATTTTTCTTCTTGAAGGTGTGCCAATGTGCTATTTTTCCCACCGAAGGTGCCTAACGATAGTGCAAACGTGCCAATGTGCTGCTTTTCCCATTGAAAGTGTGCTAAGGGGCTGTTTTTCCACCGAAGGATTGCTAACGTGTTGTTTTTCCAACCAAGGGCATTCTAACGGGCTATTTTTCTCATTGAAGGTGCCTAGTGACCGTGTCAGCAGGTTGTTTTGCCCATTGAAATTGTGCTAACGGGCTATCTTTCTCATCAAACAAGCCCAACGGGCTATCTTTCACATTGATGGTGCCTAGCGACTGAGCAACGGGTTGTTTTGCCCATCGAAGGTCTGATAATAGGATGTATTTCACACCGAAGATGCCCAACAAATAGTTTTTTTGATTGAAGGTGCTTTGAGATCATGAAAATGGGCTACTTTGCGTACTAAAGGTGAGCCAACGAGCTACTTTACCAACCAAAGGTGTGCCAACGAGTTCCTTTGCCTACCAATGATGTGACAATGAGTTGTTTTTCCCATCAAAGGTGCCTAATGATTATGCCAATAGGTTGTATTGCCCACTGGAGGTGTGCCATTGGGCTATTTTGCCTACCAAAATTAGGCCAACGAGCTAGTTTCCCACTAAAGGTGCCCAACAGACTGTTTTTCCCACCTTAAATGCCTTGCAACCGTGCCAACGGATTGTTTTGGCCACTAAAAGTGTATAAATAGGCTACTTTTCCCAAAAAAGATGCCTCAATGATAGTTTTTCCCTTTGAAGGCACCTAGCGATGTTTCCAACGGGCTATTTTTCTCACCGAAGTTGTGCCAAGGAGTTGTTTTGCCTGCCAAGGGTGTGCTAATGGTCTATTTTCCCACCGTATATGCCCAATGGACTGTTTTTGTCACTATTGTGCTTAGCGACCATGCCAATGGGCTATTTTGTCCCTAAATGGGTGCCAATGGGTTGTTTCTTTCATCGAAAGCATTTAGCAACTTTGCCAACAGGCTGTTTTACCCACCGAAGGTTTCCCAACAAGTTGTTTTTCCTAGTGAAGGTGTCTAGCTATCGTGCCAATGGGCTATTTGTCCTACTGAAGGTGCCTATAGATCGTGCCAATGGGCTATGTTTCCCACTCATGGTGCCCAATGGGCTATTTTCCCGTTGAAGGTGCCTAGCGATTGTACCAACGAGTTGTTTTACCCACCGAAGCTATGCCAAATGATTGATTTTCTTCTTAAAGGTGTGCCAATGGGCTATTTTTTTCACTTAAGGTGGCTAACTAACTATTTTTGTCACCTAAAGTGCCTAGCAACCATACAAATGGGCTATTTTCCCATTGAATGTCTGCCACGACAATTGTTTTCCACCAAAGGTGCCTAGCAACTGTGCCAATCGATTATTTTGCCCACCAAAGGTGTGCCAATGGTTGTCTTATAGATCGAAGGTTTGCCAATAGGTTGTTTTGCCTGCCAAAGGTTTGCCAACGAGCTGTTTTACCTACCTAAGGTGCCTAGCAACCATCCCAACGGGCTATTTTGGCCATTGAATGTATTTTAACTGGTTTTTTTCCCCACCGAAGGTGCCCAACATACTATTTTCCCATCAATGATGCCTAGTGACTGTGCCAACTGGCTGTTTTACCCATCGAAGGTGTGCCAACGGGTTGTGTTCCCCCGTTGGTGCCCAACTGGCTGTTTTTCACATTGAAGGTACCTATGTGCTATTTTTCCTACCGAAGGTGTGCTAATCGGGAATGAAGAAACAATGATTAATCAAAGCTTGACATATACCATGCCTTGTGATTAATCTTGATATCGTGTTATAAAGGGACTGAGTTTATAACCATGGTTACAGGTTAAATTGCATTACCAATCCTCATTTGATTAGGGTAGTCATAATGTCTTGCTAGAGGCCGCTTAAGACTTATGGGCCTTGAAGTGTGATCAAGCCCATTGCCAACATCAAATGAGCCTACAAGGTCGCATACAGAGAGTGATATGATTTGGGCTTATTCCCTTAGGCCTAATTTATTAGGAATTGAATAAATATATGTGGATATATAGATTGGGCTAGATTGAATTAAGTTGTTTGGCTTTTATTATATAAAATATAATATGGGCCGAAACTTATTAGGCTTTCATAATCCTAATGGGTCTAGGATTATGATATTCTTATTCCTAATAGGAATAGGGATTAGGGTTTCTCTATAAATAGAGAACTTATATTTTATTAGAAGAGAGACAAAAACCCTAGCCACCTAGACCTAGTCGTTTGTTCTTCATCCGAGAGAAAAATTATGCGGCATTCTAAAGTGTTTTAGAACGTGCTAGCACACATTAGCTGACTCCCAAATTGTTCATCCTCGTATGGATACCAGTAATGGACGTTCACATGTTGCAGCGTCTACAAATCTGAAAACAAATACCAATCCGCGTCAAAAGGTAAATCCGTACATGTTATGTAGTTTTGGTTACACTTTTGTTGTGTACTATGGTCCATTCTACTACGTTTTATGAATACCCGAGCCATAGGCAATCTAACAGTGATATCAGAGCTAGGTTATATGATTCTGTATAGTCAAAAATATGCATGTTTTGATTGCATGTACTTACGGATTTGGATGCATGATAGGATTATGATTTATGTTCATGCATGTTGTTTTCGGATTTGTTTATTCTCTTGGTACTAATGTGACTATATGACAAGAAAGATGTTTTTTGGTCATGGCTTGTTTCAGTCAAAGGAAGAGTTCAAGCTTGGAGATGTTTCTGTCATGTTTGTCTCGACCAAATATTGTAGATTATGGCATCCATTCCATCCAACAACCTATCTATACGATCTATCCTAGAGAAAGAAAAGCTTAATGGAACAAATTTCCTATACTGGTATAGGAACTTGAGAATTGTTCTCAAGCAAGAAAGAAAGCTTTATGTCTTAGAAGAACCCATCCCTGAGGAA
>JAOQML010119575.1:0-20958 GCA_027568935.1 Erythroxylum urbanii
ATGGTGTTCTTTAACTATTCCCTATGGTTAGGGAATAACAAAACCTCATAATAGTTATTCTCCTTCTCTTTTTCTAGCCAAACACAAGAATACATAAATGCTAGGAATACACTAGAAATAGAATTTCTATTCCATTGAACCAAACATGCTATTATAGTAATAGCTATAGAAGCATGTACAAAATGTAGAATAACCCAAAATTAACAGAAATGAAATTAAATTTCCTTATAAAAGGAATAAATTTAAAAATGTAATATGTTAAAAGTGTGGTTAAAAAAAGTCCATATATAATTAATAAAAACTCCAAAACCTAGAACAGAACAAGAAGTATTAAATAAAATCTAGCCTTAATGATAACAAATAGCGAAAACTAAGAAGAATTCTCCAAAGAAGAATATAATAATGAAGTGTTACTTTTAGAAACTAATAGCTTCGAAGATAGGGATTGGAATAGATAATGAACAAATAAAAGAAGAAAAACAAATTAATGTATTAGTAAAATATCAAAAATTCCTATTAGAAGTTATAAATCATATTCAAGATCCCCAATTACAAAAGGATTATTTTATGAAACTCCAATAATCCTTTGAGACCCTTAGTCAAAACCTACCTTTAACCTCATCATCCTCCTATAATTTAACAAATACATTATCCAAAGCCAAAAAAAATGAAAATTTTATAATAAACATAGGGACGGCAATCTTGGCTCGACCCATCAATAAGGATTGGACCGAGCCATAGGTCGGGCTCGAGCAGTGACTGTCCCAATCCGTGGCTCGAAAGGAAGGTATAAAAAGATATCATTTTGTAATTTTTTTAAAAAAAAGTGTAGAAAGACCGTGTCGGTAGCCATCGGCCCTTTGGGCTACTGGCCGAGCCATTGCTATCCCTAAATAAACACTATATGATTTGTACTAAGAAATCGTAATGATAAAACGAGAATTAAAAACACTTTGAAAAAAAGAAAAGTAGATAGTGAAACCATAAAGAATCTACTTAAATAAATCAAAAAAGAATAACCTGACTCAAATATAGAAATTAATTAAAATCTTGAACTTAATAATAATAACAAAAATTTACTAAAAGATTTTTTATTCATATTAAACCAAATAACTTCTCATAAATATTTGATTAGGATAATGCTTAAAATAAGTGAATATTTTAAAATTGATACTATTGCACTATTTGCTACTAGAGCAGATCTAAATTGTATAAACAAGGAATAATTTCTATAAAGTTTTGCAGAAAAGCTAAGAAATACTTAAAGCTACTAATAATTCAAAACTAAAGATGAAGTTATAAAACTAATGCTTTCATATGTCAAAATGAATTTTTTGAAAAACATTTTTTATTAAAGTGGATCATATAGTTATCTTAAGACGATCACTCATAAAGTTAATCAATTCGTATATAGTAAACCATGATAGTATCTCTAATAAAGTAAATAAAATATATGTTTTCCTTTTACATAAAAATCAAAACTAGGAATATAAATTTAATTAAGGCCTTATTTATTTATGAAAACCAATTTAACAACATAACAAATTCAAAACAAAAGCGACGAACATATTAACAAAATACATTGTAATCGAAAGAAAAGGAAACAATTAAAAGATAAAAAATAAAAAAAGATTAAAAATTTACAAGAAATTATTAAAAAAGAAATTATGTACTGATTTACCTAATGCCTTCGTTAATATGAAACAATAAATTATAGATTTACCTTATGGGAAAGAATGAAAAAAAATTCCTACTAAAGCTAGGTTAAAACAAATAAATAAATACTTAGAAGAATTTTGTAAAAAAGAAATTAATGATTTATTAAAGAAAAATTAATTTTTCCGTCAAGGTCTCCTTAGAGTTGTACAACCTTCTGTCAATAAAAACTCTAAGAAAGAAAGATGAGTAACTAGGTTAGTACTAAAATGGATTAGGTACCTTATTCCGAACAAAAAAGATTTACTTTATAGACTTTATATTTCTCAAATATTTTTAAAATGTAGGATGAAGTCAGGATTTTTGCATATTTAAATAGATCCCAAAGGCTAAAGATAGTTATAAAATTTCTTTTCCTATTCCTTCTAGACAGTTTAAGTGGAACATAATGCATTTCAATCTTAACAATGTTCCACCAAAATTTCAAGGAATATTGAATAAAATATTTACCCTTTTCAAAAATTTTCATAGTCTATATAGATGGCATATTAGTGTTTTTCTCCACATTAGAACAACATTTCAAATATAATAAAACATTTATGTATATCATTGAAAAGAATAGATTAGTCGTATTGAGAATATAGCTTAGCATTTTTCAAACTAAAATAAGATTTTTAGGACATCATATACAAAATGGAACAATAATTCCATTTAAAAAAACTTCAGAATTTAGTAATAAATTTCCTAACCAAATATTTTACCAAAAAAACTATTACAAAAATGACATGAAGAGGAAATTAGCCAAACTTGGTACTCCTCAGGAGGTAAATGAAACTCTTTTCAACTTAGCTCCTAACAAATCACCAGGTCTGGATGGTTGTAGTGCTTATTTCTTTCAAAATACTTGGAGCATTTATAAGGTAACTTCTTATTGAGATGGTGTTGGAATTCTTTAATACCTTTAAAATGCTAAAGGAGTTGAATAAGAAATTCATTTGTCTTATTCCTAAGATTAAAAATCCCATTTCCTTGACTGAGTTCATGCCTATATCGTGTTGTAACACATGTTACAAGGTAATTTCTAAGATCATAGCCTTTAGACTCAAATTATCCAAAACCGAGATCATCAACCCTTTCTAAGGAGCATTTGTGCATGGGAGATAAATTAGTGACAACATCCTCCTTGTATAAGATTTAATGAAGACTTATAACAACAAAAGGCCTAAAAGAAGTTGTGCCATTAAGGTGGATTTCTATAAAGCTTTTGACACCATTAACTGGAGTTTTATTTTGGAAAGCTTGAGGAAGTTTAGATATCCGTCTTCTGTTGTACAACGGATTAAATCATACATTTTATCTATCTCATGTAGTATCCTATTGAATAGGGCCCCTACTAGGCTTATTTAAGAGCACTAAACGTATTAGACAAGGGTACCCTCTATCCCCTTATCTTTTCACCTTAGTAATTGAAGTGCTTAATAAGATATTAGATTAATACATAAGAAAAGATGGCAGATTAAAGTTTCATTATGGATGTTAGGACTTAAGGATACATCAGAGCCTTTGGTGATGATATGCTAATATTTTATGGTGCATATCCCTATTCTGAAAATGTTATAATGGAAGTACTAAATAGATTCTCAAAATTTTCAAGGCTAAGAATGAATAAGGAGAAGAGTTGTTTATACATTTCCTTTAATATCCAAAATTTAAATTAGTTAAGGAGTATCACAGGGTTAGCCATTAAAAGGGCTCCATTAAGATATCTTAGCTTCCTTATAACTACTAGAAAACATATATATACTGACTGTATTACATTATTGGGGAAGTTTAAAAAGAGAATTAACAAGTGGTAGAATAAGTTCCTATATGCTAAGTGTAGTCTATAATTGATATCTTTAGTGTTAAGAAACCTGAGCATCCATTGGAGTGCCTATATGTGTTTACTTAAAAGGTTAGTTGAGGAGCTTGAAAGTGCATAAAGATTTTTTGTGGGCTAGAAAATCTAAGGACTCTAAGGAGTAAAGGTTATATAGAAGGAATTATGCATTCCTAAACAGGAAGGAGGACTAGGAATTGCATCCATATTGGATATCTATAATGTGTTTCTCACTAAAAAGGCTTGGAAGATCCTCAATAATAAGGAAGGGCTCTAGTCAAAAAAGGATAAATGAATTTTATATTAAGGATTCTAACTTTTGGAGGTTAAAACTAACTAGGGATCACTCTGAGACATTTACTCAAATTTTGAGATTGAGAGCCATTATTTACCCTCATATTCAATTTATGATGGAGAATGGCAAAAATATATGGCTTTAGTTTGAAAATTGGTCAACTTAGAATCCATTGTGTATGAGGTAAGTCTATGGGCTAGACTATCTGAGGATGCTAAAGTGAAAGTTATCATACAAAATAATGAATGGTTTATTAATTTCATAGGTGATTTAATACCACAAAGCTCAATCCCATATTATAGTCCTAATTAGCTAAGGGAGGACTCCCTAATATGGATGAAAGACAAGTACAAAGGTTTCACCAATAAATCTTTTTTTGATATCTTTAGATCACATTTTATCCAAGTGTACTAGTACAACTTAGTTTGGCTAGTTACTAAGAACAAATTTAGGATGAGGGACAGATGTTTTGGAGTAGTTAACTCTCTACGCCTACTTTGCCATAGATTCCTAGAGAGCAGGGACCATCTTTATTGCTAGTGTAGATACATTGAGGCAATTTAGTCTAGAATCCTTCTCTTATTCAATTTACAAAATGCTCCTATACATTGGTCATACTTGCCAAGTTTGGTTATCATGAAAGTGAAAATCCTAAATCAAGATGGAGTTTTACTAAAATCTTCATTCACTAAATAATTTATGAAATCTAGAAAGAGCACAACTGTAGACTTTACAAAAGTTAGAGAGGTTTGATAGATGCATAATTGATCATATTTATACCTCATATTTGATGTATTTTGATTGATATTTTATACTTTTATTGTATATTGGTACTTAATTTGCTCCAAGTGCATTTATAGGTTATAACTACCTTCATAGGCTAAAAGAAGAATAATTCAGATGAAAACACAACATAAAACAAAGATTTGAAGTAAAGAAAGGATACACATCTATGTATCTAGTTATGTAAGTTCCTCAGGCTGTATAGATTTACGAATTTAGGAGATTTTGGGTTATACATAGTCTAGTACACAGACGTGTATCAGATTTTGTATCTCCTAAAACCCTAAAAATTATTATAAAAAGACGTGTTCAGAGGTGAAATAGAGGAGCAAATATATAGAATCATTTAGAGACTTTCAAAGGGATTAAAGGTGTATTTTGATCTAGTAAAGTGGAAAACACAAAAAAATCATTGAAAGATCCAAGAGAATACAAGATCAAACCTCTACTTTACAAAGAGCATTTGGTAGGAGATAAACGAGAGATTAGAATTATAAACCCTTCGTTTTCTATTCTTTTTTCTTTCTGTTTATGTTTAATTTCATGTTCTAACATGTGTGACTAAATTTCTTTAGTGCCTAGGGAAGATGATCCTTGATAGATGCATATATGATCATATTTATACTCCATATTTTATGTATTTTTGCTTGATATTTTATACCTTTATATCGCCTATTAGGTACTTAATTTGCTCCAAGTGTGTTTATACATTATAATTGCCTTCATAAACTTAAAGGAGAAGAGTTCAGATGAAAACAAGACATAAAATGAATATTTGAAGCATAGAAGGGATACACAACCATGCATCAGCCTCTATACTTCTCTCAGGCCATGTAAAACTACTAATTTTGTATATTTTGGGTTATACATGGTCTAGTACGTGGTCATGTATCATATTTTGAATCACCCAAAACCCTAAAATTTTCTATAAAAGTATGTGTTCGAAGGAAAAACAGGAGAGTAGACATTAGAAGGAGATTACAAAAGCTGAGATCAATTTTGAGTCAAAGAAATGGAAAAATGAAGAAATCATCAAAACATCCATCATAATACAAGATCAAACCTCTACCTTGCAAGAATATTGGATAGAAGACAAATAGGGAGATTTAGAATTATGAACCCATTGTATTCAATTCGTTGTAACTGAATTCGTTTAGTGCCTAGGTTAGATGAACCCTAGTTTTCTGCAATAACATATTTTGATTCTTCTATTAATGTAATTATTTAGATTGATATATTATGATTCAATTATGTATTTAATATATGATCTAATATATCCAAAATATTAGTGCATAAACTAATTTCATAACATAAAGTTTGAGAAATCCTGTGTATGAATAGATTTACCATAATTGGAAGAGTTGATTGTAACTCTAGAGATAGGATGATATAAATCCTCTAGATTAGGGTCAAACATAATAACGAGATTCACAAATCGATAAAGATATTTTGTAAACTTTAACCTGAATGATTTGACTGATAACCTTAGGATTTGTTGTTATTAGACTCAAGGGTGAACTATTGGCATACTAATGGAATCTCCACAGTTTGATAAATTAATAAAACAATTACTTAATAAAAGATCATTCAACTAAATGTATTTAGGGGGATTCAAAACCTAAACACTAAGTTTTGATATCAATAGTTTTCTAATTAATTTCTGAATTCTTTGTTCAATCTTACTGCTTGTTTTATTTTATTCACTTAAGTTTTCAGATAATAGGATAATGGTAGCTACTATTTATCATCTTTGTGGGATCGACCCTAATTATCGGTACTAGTTACAATTATGTTTTATGGTTAATCCATAATTGACACTTAAAAAAAGTCAATCAAGTTTTTGGCGTCGTTTCCAAGGACGGTGATATTAGGAAAACCTTAGTTTTATTATTCTAATCATTACTTTATTTTCTTTTATTTGCTTCATTTCTTGTTTTTATTTTACTTTGTTTTCTTATTTAATTTATTTAGTTAATTTCTTTAGTTTAGAATTAGACTCTTGGTCATTTTATGACCCGGAGTACATATAAGGGCTTAATACAAGTGAATTCTAAAATAGAGAGAACAATATTAAATAATCTTCATAGGACTAATTTGAGAGAGTTTGAACTAGATTGTTAGATAGAAGGCTTCAGAAATCATGTGCATATAGAAGAATCTAACACTGGACAACTGTGTATGATGTTTGACTAGGCTAGGCTAGACCTAATTGGTATGAAATCCAATATAGTGAGACTGATTGTTCAGGCAAATGATTTTGAGATCAAGCTGAGCATCATCTAGATGGTGCAATAGTTAGTTCAATTCGATGGATATCGAGATGAATACCCCAACTTGCATATCTCTAACTTTTTAGAGATATGTGATACATTTAAAATCAATGAACTAAATGATAACACAATTATAGCACGTCTATTTCAATTCTCTATGAGGAAAGTGATAGTTGTGATCTGCATGATGTTTTAGGGTTCAATTTGTTAAGTATTTAATGTTAATTTGAGTATTTAATGTGTATTTATGTTTTAATTGGGTTAGTTTATGTGTTTAAGTGTTTTTATGGGTTAGTATGAGTCTTTGAGCTTAAATGTTATATTTTTGAGGTACCTTGATGTGTTTGTTAGTGTTTCAGGGTAAACGGTGAAGAATGGAGAAGTTTCAAAGAGTTTCAGGACAAAAACATAGCCCACGATCGTGGCACAGAGAGAGACGAGCTAATAGGACCCTAGCCACAATCATGCACTTTGGGCCACGATTGTGATAGAGAGCTATGTGCCAGGCCACGATTGTGCACATTAGTCCACGATCGTGAGCGCTGGACACGATCATGGTAAGGGGTGCCACTGTCGTGGCCTGCATTGAGCTGATACAGAAACTTAAATTTTGAGAGATTTTTTGGACCATTTCGATCCCGAATTAACCCTAGGGCTTCCAAGATATAAATAGAACATTACGAAACAAAAGGAGGAGTTTTTTGGAGAGTTTTCAAATCAGCCTAAATTCAGAGACCTTAGAGAGCTATTGAGTGATATAAGGAAGGAGACGAAGGAAAAGAGACACGAAGATGAAGCTTGACATGAAGCACTTCCCAGAACAAGTAGTTTCCCACAATCACTGCCTTCATTGATCCGTTCCAAGCATATTTCCCAATTTTTTAAAGTTTTATTGATGTGTTAAATTGAGATAATTGTCGAGAATAGGTTTTGTTGAATGTCGATTTTTATCTAAACTCACCTTCGGGATTTTGATTATTGAGATTAATAAAGTTTGATTTATTATGTTTTATTTGAGTTATTTGTGATTCAATATTTGTTCTTAATAATTCGACAATAAATGAGAGGGTAAGCCAAGTGAATGTCATCAAATTGGGCTAACGAGAGTTAGGTAATTTGATAGATAAAAACTGAATCAAATCGGTAAAATCGTGTAACGAGAGATTAAGCCATAGGTTTTTGGTAGGTTATTAGACAATTTTAGAACTAATTTAGGTTTTGGATCAATTGTGAGTCGAGAGATCACAATTCCATAATTTAAATTAGGGATTACTAACTAAGGTTAAAGATTATAACTCGAGAGAGAGTAATTCACCCTAAGATCGTCTAGACTCAATAATTCGGTAATTACATAATTGATTAGATTTTCATTAATGTCGGATTAAAACCCCCTTTCTCTCAATTAGTAGTTTCTAGGTTAATTCTTGATTTGGTTGTGTGATTTCTATTTTGTTATTATTTCTGAAATTTAATTCTTATATTTGATTGTTGATTGATTAATTTTCTACATTTATTGTTTATTTTAGATTGTTGTGTTTTAGTTCGACCTTAGATTTTAACCCTCCTTGTGGGATTGATACCTTAGGTAGTACACAAACGACCCCTGCATTTGTGGTATTATCAAGGTTAAAATAGTAAAACTTAGCACACGTAAACCTGTGATCAAGTTTTTGGCATCGTTGCCAGGGAGGCAATAGTTTAGTTCTATAGTCTAAGGCATTCGAATTAGTTTTTAATTTTTAATTTTATTCTTTAATTTTTATTTTAGGAATGATGCTTTTGCATGAACATAAGTCACAAGAAGTTAGAGTTGTGCAGTTGAGATGTTAGATTTAGATATTACCGAACTAGAATGACCCTTAGGAAAGCTCGACAAGAAGAAGAAGAAGAGATAGGAAAATCATCAATGGTCGAGGAATTTTAATGGAATATGGATCAGGAAGTAAACCAAAGATAGCAACAAAGGACCATGAGGATAGGGTTCAACTAGCCAAACCAAGAAGTGGCTAAGCCACCAGTTCAAGCGGCCTCGTTCGAGATAAAACCAGCCCTCTTTAACATGTTTCAACAAAATGTGCGATTATATGGATTGACGAACGAGAATACCAATGCACACATCATTAACTTCATCGAGATCTGTGATACCTTTCAATCTCATCAGATGTCAGAGGATGCGGTTAGAATTAGGTTGTTCCCTTTTACACTTAGAGTTAGAGCGAAAGATTGGTATCATTCACTGAGCCTAACATTACGACATAGGATCAGCTTGTGCATGCCTTTTTGGACAAATACTTCCCGCTAACCAGGACAACAAAGATTTTAAAGGAAATCACCAATTTCCAACTAGGTGACGGGGAGTCCATCTATGAAGTGTGGGAAAGATATAAGGACCTATAAAGGAAGTTCCCACGCCATAACCTACCCAAGGAATTCCTTTTATAGACTTTTTATAATAGAGTTAACCCACAGAAAAGAGGCACAATCGACGCAACATCTGGAGGATCCTTGATGCGAAAAACTATTGATGAGATGGCAAGCAACAAGTGCCTATGGACAAATGAGAAAGGAAGGTAACTAACTACTTTTTGAGAGAATAAGGGAATTTTCGCGGTCGATCAGATGACAGAGATGCAAGTAAAGATCGACAACTTGACGTGACAACTACACAACATGAAGGCATCATCCTCATCTCAGGTGAAGGCTACACAGTTGAAGTGTGAGCTCTGTGGTCAGATAGATCATGACACCGTGAAGTGTTACCTAATGAAAGAAGAAAATCAAGAGTAAGTGAATTATATGGGGGCACAACATAGACAAGGAGGGAGTAACAATCCCTACACTAACACTTACAACCTTGGGTGGAAGAATCACCCCTAAATTCTCCTCGTTGAATAACATTGGCAGATAGTTTAGGCCTCAAGGACAATCGGGCTTTTAGCAAGATAAAGCAAGCTCAATGGAATCAAAGTTTGACAGAATTTTGGATAAGATTGGAGGCATGGAGGAAGCATATAGGAGGCTTGAGAGCAAATTCGAGCAAGTTATGAAAAAAATGCCTCATCCATACATAATCTAAAAGTCCAAGTAGGCCAACTCGTAGAAGCAATGTCTACTCGAAATGTGGAACTCTTCCAAGCAACACCGAGTCTAATCCAATGGAATGTATCATGGTCATCAGAAAAACCTAGGAGGAGGAATCGAAGAAGGTAAAGAGAGGAGAATATGAAGGAGAAAGTCAAGCAAATAAAGAAGACTTTCCAAGTGAGCCTACAATTGAGTCACTTAAGGCAACTCGACGTGTATTTCCATTCCCTATTGTGCAACAACAGGAGTTGTATGTAAAGAGGGAAGCACAAAAATTACAAGAGATTGAGCAAAACAAGATTGAGGAAGTGACGGAGCAAGTACAGATGAAGCTCAAATGATAGGAATCTATTAAAACAAAGGTCAAGGAGCGATAATTAGAAGATGACCCCAACATCGCAGAAAAGAAGGAGGATCTAGGGGACTTTTTCATCCCCTGCAGCATCAATAGAATCATTATAGATAGGGCATTCACAGATTTAGACGAAAGTATAAACATGAGGCCCTACACCTTCAGTCTAAATTAGGGTTAAGAGAATTAGTACCCACTAAGTTTCTGGTAAAGATGGCCGATAAAACTGAACATAAACCAATAGGGATTATTAAGGATGTTCTAGTAAAAGTTGATAAATATACCTTTCCCACAGACTTCTACATACTGGACATTAGCAAAGATATGGAAAACTCGATAATTGTTGGACGATCATTTTTGGACACTGCGCTTCAATCATTGATGTCGATGGGGGCGAATTAACTTTGCGAATAGGAATAGAGAAATTAACCTTCAAGATGGTGAGAAGAGAGTACAGTTCTCCTTCACCTCTAGTGAATATCAAGGAACCCAAACCTCGAGGAGATTGGGAAGAAGATATCGAGGATCCTGGGAATGTTTTTAGGAAGAAGCGCTCGCTAAGGAGAAGGCAAGGAAAAGAAAATTGCAAGGAAGGTGGGGACTATAGTAGGGTAGCTCAAGTTCAAACTTTGAGATTAATGATCATCACACCATTTGTTCTGGCCACCATGAGCTTAAAGGGTTGTCGAGCTACCATCGTTAAAAGAAGCGCTACATAGGAGACAACCTATGGAAAAATAGCCCTTTGATTGTTTCTATTTGAACTTTTGAATTCGGTAGTTAGGATTATTTCATTTTTGTTTTTGAATAAAGTCAAGAAAGAAATAGGGTTTCGAAATTTTGTGGATGATGTTCAAGCATGAAGATTTCATGAGAGATGAAAAGGGCGGTAAAAAAACTTTAAAAGTGAAAGTGAAAAGATTGGAAAAAGGTCAAAAGAAGACAATTAGGAAGTGGTGGTAAGTCACAGGCCACGATCGATGGAAGGCGCAAATCTTTGAAAGAACTATTACATTTTACCTTTCTACCACATATATATTCAGTTCTAACTTCACTTTTACTTTCACTTTTTATTTTCACTTTATCTCTCAAGATTTTAAGCATTCAAACACTCTTACATCTCTCTAGAATTTTTTCAGCCTCTAATTTCTTCCAAATTTCTACCCAATTATGTCACGCATTAAACAATCAGCCTGATAAGAACCTTATGAACGACAGCAAGTTACGGGACATGGACGAAGAAACCTCGTAGTAGACTTTGGTGTGCCCTTCCTAATCTATACTGAGGAGGAAGTTACTCGTTTCTGATCCCTTCATGCTAGACAAATTGTAGTTCCTAAGTACTTTGATTTTGACACACTTTATAGGCTAGAGTTGCTTGAGCGAGTAGAAAATTTAGCTGAAAGGATCTAGTGGGCTCAATTCATATGATTTCAATATCCTGTTTATTAGGAGCTTACGCTAGAATTTTTCACTCCTTTGACCTAAGACCCTAAGAATCTAAAAGAATTGTGGTTTAGGATGGGAGGATGAGCCTATCAATTAAATGTAGAAATCATGTGCGAGATGTGTGGATTCCCCAAATCTTCCATCGTCAACAATCATGAAGACTTTTGTCATTCCTAGTACTGGAATGAGCTTACTAGAATTGAGCAATTTCATCTAAAGAATGCTCATAACAACATTATAAGGTCCCATGAACACTTGTTACTGCGCAAATTTATGTGTCAGCTGGTTTTAGATAAAACTGAAACCAATAAGTGTTCCACAAAGGAACTTTTTATGTTGTGGTGCATGGACCATAGTATTCCAATCTGCACATCCACACATGTCCTGAATACCATTGTTGCAACTCCGCGTAAGAGAAGCAACAATCTAGTAATGGGGTATATAGTGTTTTCCAATACAAAATATTTTAGTATGGAACGGAGGGGATTAACTGTTCATCTCCCAGAATTCTTAAACCATCATCACTTATAACGGGCTGAAATCCTTAAGTCCCATAATATGGAACTTAGGGATATTTGCTAGAAGACACATGTTTGAATTAGGGCAAGTCAGGCAAGTTCGAGCTCAGCGCTGCCTCAGCAAGTAGAGGAGGACTCTACCAATGAAGAGTTCGAGGAAGAGGAGGAAGAACAGGGCTAGAAGGAGGTTTTGAATGTAATATCCGAAACTAATATGACACTCACAGAAAACACTAGAATGGTGAAAGAGATGGCCTGGACACAACGACGCTAGAGCCGGGATATCTATCGGATCCACCAATATTTCAAAGCTTAAGGCATTCAATTGCCGCCTTCAACACGATCACTACCTCAATCTCTATATGATTTGTGTCTAGCCCATTTATGTTATTTTATTTTATTTTCTGTCCACTTTAATTTTTATTTTTCTTATCTTTTATGCGGTTGTGTGTTCCCTTCACACAATGAGGACAATGCGTTATTTAAGTGTGGGGAGGGATTATGTGTTTTACTTTTGAAAGTGATTTTTGCATATTGTATGATAGTTATTAGGTTGTATGTTTTGAACTGTTTGAATTTGTCAATGGCTTAAATGGAGTGGAATTTATTTAATTTTGAACATAGTCTATTAGGTTGTAAATAATCATTAGCTCACAAAATTAAGGAATTAGGAGTCTTTGGATAAATATACAGCTTAATTAGGATTTAGTGTAAATTTAATACCCTATAAGTTGTCACATTCATTCATAATTTGAGGTCTTTTAACTTAAGTAGCTTAACTAATATTTTTCATGGAAATGAGTAGCTTAAACAACAAGGTAGGTAATAAATGAAAAAAATATTTTTGTTAAATAAATCTCTATTTCGCTAGCCTTTAGGTTATGAATAGAGCTAGTAGCCAGTTAAAAATGTGACATAGATGAGTAACTGGATCGACATGCATTAAAATTGTGTGCCTTCATGTCAAAAAGCTATATTGATGTTTCAATAAAGTGGCTTAATAAAAACATAACTTAGTTGAGTAACTGGATCGACATTCATTACCAATGTTTGCCTCCGTGTAAAAAGACTAAGTCTCTATTTAATAATAATTAAAAAAGTGTTTCCTTAATAAAACTTACCAGACTTGCAATAAGCTTGATTTTTCATGAAAATATACATAGGAATAGTTAAAAAGTCCAAAGGACCAAAGAATTATTAATGTGTGTGCACAATTGAAAAGGGTAAATAAATTAACACTTTAATCTCGATTAAATTGTATATTTGGTTCAAAACCCCTAGACATAGAATTTTCTTGTTAATGATTAGATATAACTTCTAAGATTGTGTTCAAGATTAAATTTATTTCATGAAGTTAAAGCCATTGCCTCATTACTGCATTGTGTGTTGTATGTTGTTATATGTTTGTTGTTTCGTTTGCTTGAGGAAAAGAGAACATTTATGTGTGGGGATGTTGATAGTTGTGATTTGTATGATGTTTTAAGGTTCAATTTGTTAAGTATTTAATGTTAATTTGAGTGTTTAGGTGTTTTTATGGGTTATTATGAGTCTTTGAGCTTAAATGTTTGTTAGTGTTTCAGGATAGACGGAGAAGGTTTGAAGAGTTTTGGGACAAAAACATAGCCCACGATTGTAGCACAACAGTCTACGATCGTGACAGAAAGAGATGAGCTGACAGGACCCTGGCCACGATTGTGCACATTGGGCCACAATTGTGATAGAAAGGGTTAGGCACTGGCTACGATCGTGGCAGACAGGGCCTCAATCATGGCCTGCATCGGGCTGATACAGAAACTCAAAATTCGGGAGATTTTTTAAACCGTTTTGACCCTGAATTAACCCTAGGGCTTCCAAGATATAAATAGAACATTATAAGGCAGAAGGAGGAGACTTTTGGAGAGCTTTCACATTAGCCTAAGTTCAGAAACCCTAGAGAGCTATTGAGTGATTTGAGGAAGGAGACAAAGGAAGAGAGAAACGGAGATGAAGCTTGACACGAAGTACTTCCCAGAATAGGTGATTTTTCATAGTCGCTACCTCAAAATGATCTGTTTCGAGCATATTTTACAATTTATTTCAGTTTTATTGATGTATGAAATTGAGATAATAGTTGAGAATAGGTTTTGCTAAATGTCAATTTTTGTCTAAACTCACCTTCGGGATTTTGATTCTTAAGGTTAATAAAGTTTGATTTATTGTGTTTTATTTGAGTTATTTGTGATTTAATATCTGCTCGTAATAATTCGACAATAAACTGAGAGGGTGAGTCGAATGAATATCATCAAATTGGGCTAACGAGAGTTTGGTAATTTGATAAATAAAAATTGAATCAAACCAGTAAAATCATGTAACGAGAGATCGAGCATATGTTTTTGGTACGTTATTAGACAATTTTAGAGCTAATTTAGGTTTTGGAGCAATTATGAGTCGAGAGATCACAATTCTATAATTTAAATTAGGGATTATTAATTAAGGTTTAAAGATTATAACTCGAGAGAGAGTAATCCACCCTAAGATCATCTAGACTCAATAATTTGGTAATTACATAATTGCTTAGATTTTCATTAATGTCGGATTAGAATCCCCTTTCTCTCAATTGGTAGTTCCTAGGTTAATTCTTGATTTGGTTGTATGATTTGCTATTTTGTTATTATTTCTGAAATTTAATTCTCATATTTGATTGTTGATTGATTAATTTTCTACATTTATTGTTTATTTTAGATTGTTGCGATTTAGTTTAACCTTAGATTTTAGGACTATATTAACCCTCCTCATGGGATCGATACCTTAGGTAGTACGTAAATGACCCATGCATTTGTGGTATTATCGAGGTTAAAATAGTAAAACTTAGCACATGTAAACTTGAAACAGTGGTTGAATTCTATGTGACATTCGTCACTTAATATATGGGATCAAGTAGTGAATTTTTTTTTACTAAAGTACTTTCCTCTACAAAGACTGCAAATCTAAGGAATGACATCTCATCATACTCCCAAACTGATGACAAATCACTTTATGACACATGAGAGAGATTCAAGGAGATGCTCAGACGAGGCCCTCAAGCTAGAATGTCATTGTAGATACAAATCCAAGCTTTATACAGTAGGATAAGTCAAAGTACAAGGCAATCGATAAATACAGGATGTTGAGCAATAAAACACTTGAAGCGGTCTAAGAGTTGATTGAATACATGGCCATAAACAGTTACCAGTGGTGCTCGACTATAGTATGAACTACTAGGCCAGTGGGAGATTATGAAGTGGATATGGTGTCATAATTGGCCAATCAAGTAAAGGCCCTAAGTAAGGAGATAGACAAATGGACTATCGCTCCACAAAGAAGGGTGATGCTATGTGAAGCGTGTGAGTCAAACTATTAAGGATAGGAATGTCTATCAGCTTAACCAGAACACATAGATTATTTGGGGAATGCTCCAAGACCCAAAAATGATCTTTACAGTAATACATATAACCTTGGATGGAGAAACCATCTAAAGTTTTCATAGGTAATTAAGGAAAACAATGAAACAATCCTCCACCTAGATATAAGTAGCGAGCATCACAGTCAAAAAGGCCAAGTATGGACAAAATGATACTAGAATTGATTCAAGAATCAAGAGTAAAGCATTAGAGACAATAGATGTCAATATGTAACTTGGAAGTTCATCTCAACTAACTAAAAGCAATTTTAGTTGAAAGGCAAATAGGGAATTTGCCAAATATAGCTGAATCCAACCCTAATGAGCACATAAAGGTGATCACATTTGGAAGAAGGAAGGAGTTATAAGTAGATGCCAGACCTTAAAATAAAGAGAAGGATTGCGAGAAGAGTCAAGAGAATACCAAAGTTATAGAGAATCCTCCTAAACTAAAGGAATTTCAACCCATCATACCATACCTAGCGAAGTTAAAGAAAGATCATATGGATGAGCAATTCGGTAAATTCCTTGATTTATTAAACAACTTTATATTAACTTACCACTTGTCAAAGCTCTAGCACAGATGCTCAAGTATGTAAAATTTCTAAACAAGATACTATCTAACAAGAAGAAGTTAGAGGAATTGGTTATAGTGTGGCTAAGAAAGAAATGCTTAGCGATTTGTCAGTAGAGAAAGCCTTAGTTAATTTGGGGGCTTGCATCAACTTAATGCCTTATAAGTTGTTTAAGAAGCTGGGATTAGGAGAACCTAAACCTACTAGGATAAACATTCAATTAGCTAATAGATCTATTAAATATCATGGGAGAATCATTGAGGATCTATTAGTAAAGGTTGTCAGGTTCATCTTCCCAATTGACTTCGTTATACTTGATATAGACAAAGACATATTGGTACCTTTAATTTTAGGACACCCTTTCCTCGCTACAACTAGATCTATTATTGATGTTGATGAAACTAGTTCTTAGGGTCAAAGAAGAAAAAGTAACTTTTAAGATATTCAATGCTTTGAGATGTGCTGTTGAGTGTGATTAATTCTATTACTTTATTGATGTTAATGATTCAGTAACTTTAGACATTATGAAAGAAATTACGTTTAATGATATATAAAATTGTCTTTGATTTAAAATGAGGATGGGCATGAAGATAATAAGCTATTCATGAAAATGAAAGAAGTTAAGCAAATATACAGAAATACGGAGACAAGGTTAAAACCCTCCATTAAAGAACCACCATAGTTAGAGTTGAAGACACTCCCTGATCATCTGGGATATATGTTTCTTGAGAAGAATTCAAAATTACTAGTAATTATCGCTTCAGCTCTAGAGGTCACATAAAAGGAAAGTTGTTGAATGTGCTTAAGGAATATAAAGGGCTATTGTACGGAAGATAGGGATCAACCCATCCTTTTTTAGACACAAAATTTTAATGGAGGAAGAGTTTAAACCCATGGTATAACCTCAAAGGAGTCTAAATCCTAACATGAAGGACATGATAAAAGCTAAACTAATTAAACTCTTGGATGCTAGAGTGATTTACCCCATTTTTAATAGTCCTTAGGTGAGTTTAGTACACGTCAAGCCAAAGAAAGGAGGAATGACGATCATCTCTAATGATAAGAATGAGCTTATCCCTACGAGAACTGTCACTAGATGGAGAGTGTGTATCGATTACATGAAGCTGAATGATGAAACTAAAAAGGACCACTTGTTATTACCATTCATGTACAAAATGTTGGAACAACTGGAAGGACATATATACTACTACTTCTTGGGAGGACTTTTGAGCTAAGATCCTCATTTTTTCAGAAGATAAAGAGAAAAAAAACATTTAAATAACCCTATGGTAGATTCGCTAACAAAAGGATGTCGTTTAGGTTATGTAATGCACCTACTATACTTTAGAGGTGCATGATGGCCATCTTGGAAGATCTAGTTGAGGACATAATGGGGATATTTATGGATGATTTCTATGTTTTCAATGATTCTTTTGATTTATGCCTCCATAATTTAGAGAAAGTGTTGGAAAGATGTGAGAAGACAAATATGGTGTTAAATTGGAAAAAATGTCACTGTAAGTTACAAAGAGGTATAGTCCTAGGCTATAAAATTTCTCACCAGGGAATTGAGATAGATAGGGCCAAAATTGAAGTTATAGAGACTCTACCACCCCCTTCTTCGACTAAGGTAATAAGAAGTTTCTTAGGTCATGCAGACTTTTATAGAAGATTTATTAAAGACTTTTCGAAAATTTCTAAGCCTTTAACCAAGTTATTAGAAAAGGATATACCTTTCACATTTATAAATGAATGTCTAGATGCTTTTAACATTCTAAAACAAAAGTTGACTAAGGCCCTAATTATGGTTCTACCAGATTGGAATCTACCCTTCGAGCTAATGTGTGACACAAGTGACTTTACAATATGTGTAATACTTAGACAATGAACGGACAAACACTTTCAACCAATTTACTATATTAGCAAGACTTCAACGGATGCTCAAGAAAATTATACGAAGATAAAAAAGGAGTTGTTCATCGTGGTTTTTGTGTTTGACAAATTTTGATCTTATTTAGTATTTTCTAAATTTGTTGTGTATACCAATCACTTAGCACTTAAATACTTGTTGAATAAACCAGATGCAAATCATCATTTGAGTAGATGGATTCTAATGTTGCAAGAATTTCATTTAGAGATCTAAGATAAGAAAAGGGCAGTAAACCATCTATATCACTTGGAAAATTTGAAAGAACTAAATGAAGAAGGCATTAAAGATGCCTTCCCAAAAGAATGTCTTTATAATGTGGAGGAGGTAAGTGAAGCTGATAGATACTACAAATTATCTTGTAGCTAAGATCTTGCCAAAAGTTTTGTCTTATCAGTAAAAGAAGAAATTTGTTACTGATTTGCGAGACTACTTCTAAGAAGATCCATATTTGTTTCGTATCTGTGTAGACCAAATAGTGAGGACATGTGTACCTTACTTTGGAAGGTGGAAGATTCTACAACATGGGCATGCAAGACCCATAGGAGGGCACCATAGTGCAAATATGACAGATCAGAAGATCTTAGAGTCAGGTTTTTATTAGCTATCAATTTTTAAAGATGCACATATCATGTAGCTTCATATGATAGATGCCTAAGATCAGTTAATTTCTTTCGTTGGGATGAATTACTCCAAAATTTCGTTTTTGTTTATGAAATATATAATTTTTAGGGGATGATTTCATGGGTCCATTTTCAAGTTCAATTGGTAATAAACATATCCTAGTAGTTGTTAATTATGTCCTAAATGGGTGGAAGCACAAGCTTTACCTATAAATGTATAAGATTCCTTAAAGGTTCATTTTCTCATTTTGGCACACCTAGGGTGATTATGAGTGATAAGGGTATGCATTTTTGTAATGAATACTTTTAAAAAGTGCTTAAAAGATGGAATTAATTATAGAATTGCCACCCCTTATCACCTTCAAACTACTGGCCAAGTCGAGGTATCCAGTAGGGATTTAAAACAGATTTTAGAGAAGACTGTAGATTGTCAAAGGAAGGATTGCTCAATTAGATTAGATGATGCTTTGTGGGCCTATAGAATGCCTTAAAAGACACCTATTTGCACTACACCCTATAGGCTAGTTTATGGAAAAGCATGTCATCTATTTGTTGAGATGGAACATAAAGCATATTGGGCTATTAAATTCACGAATTTTGATCTTCAAAGTGCAGGAGAAAAGAGAAACTTCTAACTTAGTGAACTAAATGAATAGTGGCTGATGACTTATGAAAATTCTAAAATCTATAAGGAAAGAACCAAAAGTTACCACGGTCAAACAATTAAGCAACCATGAGAATTTAAGGAGGGAGATCAAGATCTTTTGTACAATTCTTACCTAAGATTATTTCCTAGTAAGTTTAAATCAAGAAGGCCTGGGCCATTCATTATGGATAAAGTATTTCCATATGGTGTAATTGAGGTAAGTCATCCATGTAAAGTTACTTTTAAGGTTAATGGCCATCGAGTGAAGTTATATCTTAGAGGTTAGCTTAATAATAATAGCAAAAACATTAATTTAAGTAAGCCACTTTGAGTATAAAAGGTATGTGGAGCTAAAGAAATTAACCAAACGCTACTTGGGAGGCGACCTAAGAGTTAGGTTGTACTTTTATTATGCTATTTTCATGTTTTTATTTTTTTTATTTTTTTTATTTCTTTTGTTTAATTTTATCCGTCTTTCTTATAATTTTGTAATGATGTAATCTAAAATTTGATAGACCATAAATTAAAAAAGATCGCTATAATCAGGAAAGTACCACTAAGCCTTCTCATTTATTATATATATTTATATTGTGTTCTGAAAGGTGTGCATTAGGATATGTTTTCATAGGTGATTGGCATGTGTTTTCTAACATAATTGTTCTTTATTGTTCTAGTTTAGGATTCATTTTGTATGTTTTCATTAAGTTTAATTGCCATTGTGTTCTTGTGTGTTGGATGCTAATTGAGGGTAAGAATTGTTTATTTTTGTGTAGGAAAGGAGAGGAAGCAAGTTGGAGGATGAACAAGAGAGTATAGAAGAAAAGACAAGAGGATCACATTTGGGGCAAATTCCCACATTCGTGGGAATTAGGCAAATTCCCACGGACGTAGGAAATCAAGACATAATGTTTCTGCCTGTAATTCCCATGCTCGTGGGAATCTGTTGATAGGTGTGCATTAGGATATGTTTTTATAGGTAATTGGCATGTGTTTTTTAGCATAATTGTTCTTTATTGTTCCAATTTAGGGTTCATTTGGTATGTTTTCATTAAGTTTGATTTCCATTGTGTTTTAGTGAGTTGGATGCTTATTGAGGGTAAGAATTGTTTATTTTTATGTAGGAAAGGAGAGGAAGCAAGTTGGAGGATGAATAAGAGAGCATAGAAGAGAAGATAAGAGGATCACATATGGACCAATTCCCACATTCGTGGGAACTAGGCAGAATGTTTTTGCCTGCAATTTGCAAGGCTTCATTAAACCTAGGATTTTTGGACTATAAAAATAACATGAAGCCTCCATCTTTAAGGGGGACGACACTTACCTGTAGAAAGACTATCCTTGGGTGAAGAACACATGTTTGAAGCATTAAGGAATGATTGAAAACAAGGATCATCATCAAAATTGGGAAAAATAACACATCAACACCAAAATTCCAGATTTTGGCAAAGAAGAGAAGGAGTTTTCTTATTCACTTTCTATCATT